>CM077104.1:32202709-32332363 GCA_039619505.1 Cimex hemipterus | reverse complement strand
AATAATTATATATAGTTATAATTATAATTTAGTAATTATACAATTGGGATTAAAATTCTTTGTTTGCTTTGAATTTTTATAAATTTTCCGACTAATAGTTTCATCATCCATGAAGTATGATTACATCATTTTAATTATACCTTTAGTTTTTAGTTTAAAAAAATTCATACTTCCTTTTCCATCTCCCTCCTCTTATCCTTATAGAATCTAAAATAAATCTAAAAAGGATAAATACGAAAATGAGCACCCCGGCCAATGAAAATAGCTAGATTATGAACCAAAATGTAAGCGAGTATAAGCGGATCACGTTGAACGAGGATGATCAAGCAGCGGACAAAAGCTCTCACCACCCCCTGGCCACAAAACGCCGGTTCAATAATTTGTACCATCTCTTATAAAGTTTAATTAGACAAAAAGATTAATATGCGGACTCGGTCAACTTCCAAAGCCCCAAAGCCGTACAATCCGTCATAGCGTGATTGCCGTTATAATTTGTATAGCATGCGTACCTTTACCAATTCTTTGAGTCTTTCTCTAGTGTAGACGGCGCCGATTTCTTCTCCCAACAGTCTGTCCAGTATTTTGCTGATGGGGTACGAAAGTGGGCAGGTGAGGCCCATGACACATTTCGTTATGAAGATGGTCTTGGCGCCGACGGCGAGACCGTGCCTGGAGCAGATAGCCTGCGGGGTGATCTCACCGAATATGACGATAAGAAGGGTGGAAGCGATGACGGCGACGAAACCCGACGTCAGCTCATCCAAGAGTATGGTGAAGGTGGAGTTGACCATCACGTTACCCAGGAGTATGCTGCAGAGGAGGTAATTACCGTGCGCCCTCACCGGGGTGATGGCTTTGGCGTATTTCTTCTCCTTTTTCGTACCGGTGTTGGATATTATTTTCAAGTCGGTTCTGTCCAGGGACATGAGGCCGAGGTTGAGGCCGGAGAATAGGGCGGAGAACATGAGGCAGAAAACGATGATGATGATGGAGACGTAAAGGGGCAGCATCTTCTTAAACGACCTCATTGCCAAATACGGTTCGGATCCGAGATGGGTCCAGATAACGTGCTCCGCCGTCGTCCCGTTCGACTTGCTCGGAATCCGCTTAAAACACAGATAAAACATTGTGCCCGTCTCACCAACTGTCGGAATCACTACTTCCAGCAACGCCGACCCATCAGAAAAAGAATCCCCAATCAGCTGAAACACACATCACTGAATACTTTTATAAGATTGATAAGAGTACTCACCACTCTTTGAACTATATGTAAAAATAGTACATGTACTTATTAAATAGAACGTCAAATTGTACGAATTGGAAATTATACGAAAAATTCAGTTTTCACCAAACCAGGGAACGCTGCAAAGTTAATACTCTTACTTAACACAAAAAATTATGATTTCATTTATTCGGTCTTGTACTACCATCCGACTAAATACTACTTTTTGATCATCAAGCTTCCTTTGATTTAACATATACATGCTTTTGGTATTAGTGTTTAATGAAATGGCCATTCATTTTTTTATGCCTTTTTAATTTCTTTTGACCATCATTTTTCTATTTCCTGCAGCATTGGTTCTTGATGTCTCTTATTATAAACGCTTGAAGAGTCATTTCGTTTTAGATGACCCGGCTGAATTTCTCTTGAACCGATAACTTTACCTTAAAACAAAAAAAAACGGATTTAATATATTTTAGTCCAATTTTAAATTTGTACCGCTTTTTTTTCAATGGTACTTAGGCTACATGAGAACCAGTACAATTTTTGAAATTTTAAATGAGAAGGTGTACCTTTTTAAAACGATGGAGCAATTAGATTTTAAATTGGTCAAGGAATAATGAAGCTATGGCACGGAATTTGAAAAGAAATTTCCTAATTTTGTTTTTATTAAATCCGTCATTATTCATGGTTCAATCGACCAAAAAACTTATTTCAATTAATTAATCTTTTACGTAAGGTATTGGTTGAAATGAAAAAGCTAGTGTCACGAGCGGGAATCGAACCTACGACCTTCGGCTAAATACGCCGACTGTTCTACCACTTGAGCTATCGTGGCTTTGATCCACACGGACAACAACTTCCCACTTCAACTTACCTATAGAATTTTCTCTCCTTTTTGCCATTTTTCAAATGTGTAATCATTTGTTTTTATTATTAAGCATTTTCATTTGCTGTTTTGGTGCTAGTCGGTTTTACGAAATTTTTGAGATAATGGTGGGTCTCTGTGTTCCTGTTACCGTTATTAACTAAAAACGTACGAACCTACTGCTAGCAGACCCATAAATATTATTGTAAGAAATTCAGTTCATACAGTTCCCGGTTTAAACGAAATTAAGATTGTGCGTTTCACATTTAGCCCCATAAATTTCTTATTCCTTGATTAATCACGAATGATGATGACCTATGTTAAATGAAGTTGAAATCTGATTGCGCCATGGTTCTCAGTGTACAAAATCCTTAATATACAAAAAAGTATACATTTTCATTTAAAATTTTAGTTTTGGAACTGAAGCGTACCGACAAGAAATATTTTACAAAAGCAGTCAACATTACAAACTAGTCTAAAAAATATTAAAAGCCTATTTTTTTATTTTTCGATAATGTTAACCGTTCAAGAAAAATTCAGCCACGCCATCTAAAAAGGTCACACTGTATAGATTATTTTAATTTTTATGCTTAGAGCTAATTTTATTTCAGAATCAATAAAATTCAGATCTCAATTATATTGTAAAGCCTTTCAAATATAACGGTATTTGTGTCGCCAGCGGTTTCAAAAAATAGCCCCTTACCCGCTTTTCAGAATAATCTAAGTTGAGAATAAATTTTATTCTTGTGATAGTTATCAAGTACAAAAGCTTAAATTTAACAATTTTTTTGTTAAACAAAAATAAATAACCGTCTTTTACCGTTATATTTGATAATCGGGAATTAATCACACTAAAATTTGTAGATTGTATGAATAAAAAATAAAAAAGAAAGGACATTACTCCAGATAGTTAACAATAAAACGACTTCAAGGTTAATTGATCCCCCCAATTGTTCGCTAATTGAGCCGCCACTTAGGTTTTTGAAGCATTTCAAATGTACGATAAGGGAACACCAGTCAAAACTGTTAATTTCACCATTAGAAAAAAATAATAACGACAGTTTTTCTTACAAAAGCTCCGAGTACAGGTGAACAGCTTCAAAATTTCTATTATAATGAAACAATAGGAAAATATTTCAAATAGTTTTGAATAGATTCAAAAAGTGTAAACTAAGTCGACCATTAAAAATGCATAAATTATAAATTTGTTTAACAAAAAAATGTAAAACCTGTTTTAAAACTTAATGAGAACTCAAGCTCGACTTAGCAAGTCAATGCGGTCCCACGTCCGACTCATAAAAAAAAAAACCAGCACGTGTGGAATTGCATTAACGAAGTAATTGAAATGTGAAAGCACAAAAAAATATCATTTGACTTTCTGTAATTTTAATTACAATGTAATTTACAATAATGAACAAATAAAATTATTAGCAAAAAATTCCATGTATGTTAGCATTCATCGTCTGAAAAAAAAATTGTACGTGGAAGGTGCCATTTATGAATTACTTCATATAACCTCCAGCGGATCAAAACATAATTTATGATACAAGTTAAACGATTTATAATAATTGTTATACTTTTTTAAAAATTGTTTCGGTTTTCTGAAATGATTTTTGGAAAGATGACATCTAGAAATGTGCATTTACCGTTTGCCGTTTCTCGTAAACGAAATCTTATTTCAAATTTATAAACATGAGGACCAAACACACATTTAATTGATACATGGGCTTTTTGAATAATCATTTTCAACAAAACAAGTTGGGGGAGGTTTTATAATTGGCCGGAGATAGGGATGGATGGAATTTTCCAAAATAAAATCGAAAATCATCTCGACCGGAAATTTTGAATATAAAACAACTCGTACAAAATATTGTTGATATTTGATAAGAGGGATAAGGAAGGACAAGAGGGTTACCTGCTGTTTCTCAGTCGCCGGGAAGTCGCAGTGCTCGCCCCTATCCTGTTTTTTATGGGTGAGTACGAAGAAGGTGTCGTTCCTGAATCCCGTGCCGAAGAGGCGGAGGACGACCGTCTCGCCCTGGAGCAGTTCTGGCACCCCGTCGTCTCCGACCTTCATCGAGTGGCCGCCCTTTTCCACCCTGAGGCCGAAGAGGTGGACAGCGTGGTCGTAACGCCGTTCCCTGAGAGCGACGCCAAGGATTAACATTCCATAGAAATTATCAATAAACAGTAGATTTAGAACAAGTTAACAAATGAAACGTCGGCTCGTTATTGATGGATGGATAATAGAGAAAATAACAGGCACGATTTGAAAGCTTTCACTATGATTAAAAAATACTCTAACAGACTCATAAAAATGATAAGCTTTTCTTTCATTAAATTTTGTTTGAAACAATCTCGGCCTTGTGACCTCTGGGTCCGTTTATTCTCATAGTTCTCCCCAATTTTACCTTGGACTTGAATAAACACCATATCGATTGTCACGCCAAATGTCCTTATAGAAAATGTGAAAAGTAGTGGGGTAGTTCTACATTCGGCGTGCGCTTGCCATTTTTCATTTTAGTTTATTCCGACTCTGATATTTGTTTTTTACTGGTATCTTTTTTTTTAGTTTTAGTTGACTTAGTTTCTCATCGAATTACGTCGACATTTAATGATTTCTGTCGGTGTTTTATCTTAAAATCATCCAGGATTTCATTACTCACAAGCATCCGTTAGAGATAGGCTTATCTAGAGATAACCAGTTATGATCAAAAACGAAACAAAGAAAAATAAGACAAGAATTGAAGCGTGTCAAATGGCAAAATGAATTGTCGGTTTATTGGCCTCCCTTAACTGAGAAACATATGGAAAGAAAAAGCTAATTAATCAACAAGAGCTACTAATTTCTACAATTGAATGGGAACAATAAATGCTCAATTAAACAATTAAATGAGATTTTTTCAGGCCGGAGAAACAAACAAAAAAATTAGCAATATGGTAACTTTGTGTAACACATAAAAACAAACATTATTTAACATTGCGTAATTAGATGCTGGGTGTTTGTCTGCCTGTTATTCGGTCCGGCTTCACTTGGAGGTTTGTTGAACAATTCAAACACGTTTCGGCACTGCGCCTTCTTCAGTGAGGAACTCTTATGCAATTATGTAATTATTTGTTATACTGGGAAGTGGGGCCTGTCATCAATCGTGCTTTTCTGCACGTGATTCATAAATAAAGGATTTATTGTTTGTTTTTCGTTTGCATTTTTGTGTTTTAACAAGTTGTGAAATGCATGTTTCATTAACTATCGGGCAGCCTGATATAAGGATAGTTAAAATTTATAAACCATTGGTACAAAGGATACACATCCGGTACCTAAAATAATTTAAAATTTTGTTTTTTGGCATGCTATAAAAACTAAATCGCCCATAAAAGTACTTATTTTTAACGAAGTATTTCAAGTTTTTTTTTTTTTTTAAATTTCAACTACGGGGTGATATGAACCCTCGGGATGCCGGTGTTTTTGTAGAAAAACAAAACATTTGCAAGAATGTCGAGTCCGAATGAAGGGCCGCTGATTCGAACCCCGGACCTTTCAGTGACGAGCGCGGTGCCACCTAAACCGTTGCCACCGATGCCCCCTTAGTTTTATTGTTGTTGGATAAAATTAACGAGATAAAATGGATCGATTCAAGGTAACTGATCTGTTTTAATACATGTACCAGATTGGTACCAGATTTCCTATCCAGGTAACGACCCATTTTTATAGAAAACGTGAGTGTCCACTATTACAGGGAAGGCCGAATGAACCACCATTAATCATATCTAGAGGTGGAATTACAGGGAGGATCGTTTGTCGGAATTGGGCGAGAATCTTTTCCAAGGAACAGCGGAACTAAGCTGTCAACCCCATCAAATGCTGCTTGTCGTAAACTCGTAGGTTTTCTCCATGACAAACCAAGGCCTCATATTTCATTTGTGACGTGGCAAAAATTGCTACGTGTTTCTGGCACGTGCTACATCACCAACCATTTTGAACAGAATGCTATTAGGCTATCATCTGTACTGATGACTCAAAGTAGTTTAAACGGAATGAGAGAAGTGAAAATTTATATAAAAAGAAGACAAAATCTCAAAGGATCAACAAAATGTACAACAGATCTAATACATGTTACAAATTTACGATGACTTTATGTAAAAATAACATTCAGTACTCAATACATTAGAAATCAATGCAAATTGTTGGAAAAAGTACAATAAGAGAGAAAATATTGTATTAAGCTGACTTCTCGAATTGCTACATAACCACAATACACATACATTTTCATACTTTCAGGTAAATTTCAAAATTACACAAGGACAAATAGACATAATTTTTTTAAAATAAATGTTTTAATAGTTTTAAGAATGGTTTTATCAATTAATCTTCCAAAATATTAAATATACTACGATATATTATTCTATAAATATATAAAAACAATATTGTGTTCATTCTTTTAGAAAATCCAATATAAAATTTAAAACAGCTAAGAAAAAGAGAAAATTTTGTTCCGCACATGCCAATTATTTTTTAAACATTAGTTGCATCACCACATTTTACCTCCTATTCTGGATCTTGGTATGCTGGTCTAGATGAAGAAAAAAATTCAATTTTACAGTCAAACTTTCGTCCTATATTAAGATCATCAGGGCAAAACAATCTTAAATACGTATACACATTAACAAAATAAAACTTTTAATAGATGCTTTCAAATTTCATTCCTTTTCAGTCATTGTTGGGATAAATAAAATAATATATATTTTATGTTAAAACATCATGTCGAAGTATTAGCGTCGGTTAAATCAATTAACTTAAAACATGTATATAAAACGGACGTTATTTTCTGATCGTGTATATAAAACGGACGTTATTTTCTGATCGATCCTGATCTTTTTGGGCCCATTCTATTCAAAAAGTCAAAGCCCAATTTAATTATATGTTAATTTTTGAATAGATTGCAAAACAATAGGCAAATTAATATATATTTTATAACTATACCAAAGAAGTAAGTTTTGAAAATTGCTTTACCGTTAAACATCGTTCTAAACTTAACAGAATATTTAAAAGAACATGCTAAAATTAAAAGAAAATACATTATTTTCTGATAGATCTAAATTCAGTAATTAACATTTTGTGTACGTCCTATTTAAAAAGCGAATACAACTTTTTTTAAAATTTTTTAGATACGAATATTTCAGTTGTTACTATACAAAATTGCCTGTGTATTAGTTACTTTGGAGTAAAGTTCAAAATTGCACAAGGTCAAATACAAATATATTTTCAAATAATGCCATAGGTTTAATTATTTTTAACTTAACCAATAGTTAAGCATGATGGTAATCAACAAGGCATTATTTCTCGTAAATAAATGTTCTTGTGAATATTCTGCCAATCTTGAGTAGATTCCAAAACAATATAAGGCCAAATAAAAGGTATATATACAATACGTGGTTTTTGAAATTATTTAGCTCATAAGAATGTTCTGAAACATTTTTAACAGAAAAAATATACAGTTTTTTAAATTAAATTAACATTAATATAATATATTATTATACCCAACATAATATATTATTATATCCAATATAAAATATTCTGTGTTCATTCTATCAAAAACTCAGCATACGATTTATTTTTTAAAAGATATTAAAAAAGAGGAAATTTCATTTCTTATGATATTCTACTGTCATACCTTATTTTAAATGTTACTTTTGAGTAAATACAAATAAAAATATATTTTAAAGTCATGCCATTGGTTTTTTAAAGCCATGCTAATACAGTTTGGAGTCTGCGGGAGATAATCTAGCACATCTAGCTGTACAATAGTAAAAGAGCAGTTTTGCGACATTTAAACATGATCGTATTTTGTTTTGTTTTTAGATAAATTGCAACGCCCGTCGACTAGTCAGTTTAATTTATTTATGACTTTTATTTTCCAATTGGAAGGTCGTTTTAACGTAATAAGTGATGTAACCACAGTTTTTCGGACCAAACGGAATTCGGATAAAAGTGTGAGGGAGTCGTTGTTTCAATTTTGAATTGGTCAAAAACCGTAATCCGACGTTTTCTAACTAAATATGAAAAACTATGATTATACTAATTTCTCAAATGTAATCCCATTCGGTCACGCGACAAAGCGTGTCCTAGATTTATGACACACACTTTACATCGGTCGCATGTTATTATTTTTATTTTTAACTCGGCCCCTAACGTTGAAATAATCTAATTGAAATTCATTATTGTTATAACAACCAAATTTATTTTTGGAAAAATACATGATGTTGAAATGAAAATAAATTGTAAATAAAACAATTTGATGAAAGAAGAAAATAAATACGAAACAAAATCATTAAAAATTAGCATTATGTAAGAGAGAGAAAATTACTATCGGCGTAACAAGAATTGTACCAAATTTATTACATTATATATTAACAATACACTTTTGGAATGGAAAGAGTGGGGATGTGTTACTCCGTATTGATTGAATGAACCTCCTCTTCTGACTTTAGTACCACAACAGTCCCAAGTCGCAACGCCTTGGGATAAATAACACCCGTGAAAACTTTTTGTTTTGTATTTCAGATCATGTTCCTATTTGCACATGCCATCCTGTAAGCGCTTGCTTAAATACCGAGTAAATGACATGCTGGCCAACCAAAGTAGTACAAGTACAAAGTAGTTGGAGGGGGAAAATGTGTAAAAGGAGCTTATCCGTTTCACATTTCCCCTTTGGAGAACGAAAATGGCAAGCTTGCGTTTTTAAAAAAGCGGTTTTTGTATTTGTTTACCAATAACGTGTAGATCTCCTCAGTTTTGACTGAAACTCTCGGTATTTCTTCATGTAGCTAAAAAGAACGACAAGTGTTATTGTTTCAAATGCAAGTGTTCATTTTTGGTAAAGACCATATAAATTTAGATGTTTTCTTCAAATGAAATCAATATAAAAACAAAAAATTCTTTGCTATACAACTTTAAAGAAAATATATTTATTAAGGGCTCATTTCAAGGGTACATAGTCATGATTAACAATTACAATAAATGAAACGGACATTTAACACTAAAAGTTGTATTCTGTCAAATGTTACGATATGCTGAAAGTTGAAAGTATACATTTTTGCACAGTACTTTGGGCACAGATCGCTGTTCCGGACCTCAGGGATATAAAGGTTTTAAAAAGTATATAGTGTTTATGTGTATTTGTATTGTGTTGATGTTCATTACTGGAATGAAAGTAATTTATTAGCGTGAAAGGAAGGGGACTTCAACCTCGTCCTAAAGGCTATTTCCGAGTTATCGGGGGTGAGTTTATGGCGTGTGGAGGGTAAAAGTAAGTTATTAGTAGCTACAAGGGAAGTAGGTTCAACACAGCCCCGAGGAATATCGAGTACTCTGGAGGAGTGAATGTGACCAGATATCCAAGTTGTTGTACTATATATTGTATGTTTTATTTTCTAGTTAACAACCTAAGGTGTGCAAATGTATTAGACCAACATTTTACGCACCAATGGCCGCAGGCTGAAAAATACACGTGAAACAAAGAGAATAACAAACACAAGGCAGGCGATGACCTCTGCTGTTTGTTGGCCTCTAACCTTACCGCATTATTATTATAAAAGTTAGCTGTTAATAACATTAAACATTAATTCAACAATGCTTAAATTATGGTTTAACAAAACTGTGTTTTCAGTTTCAATAAGATGCCGAAAATATACTGTTCTCGGCAGAAAATTTCACAATAATTGCAATTCCACAACATTTCATTGCCGTCAGCGGTTTTATTTTTCCTGATCATCCTGGACAATTCTCGCTCTATCAGTATGTCGGATCACATTTCAAAACACAAAGAAAAGAACAAAACAGATCTGTTTGTTGGGTAAAATATTTACAAACAGAAACGACATTGAACTCGAAAACTTTTCCGTTGGAAAAGAAAGCCAATTCTTATTTACTCTAATATATGGTTTTTTTATTGTTAGAAACATTAAAAATGAATTGCCTTTAAAAAAAAATTGGTGTTATTTTATTTTATCGCACAATAAATATCCAAATTACACTGACAGGAAAGTGTCGAAGGAAGAAAAAGTGAGGAACATCTTTTTTGTAAGTACTTGCAATAATAATTTTTATATTTTTTGATGTTTTCTGGATATTTTAAAAGAAAACTATAAGATATATGTAAATAAAAAATTAAACCGAGTTACACGATTTTACGAAAAAAATTCTTAATTCCTGAAAGTCTCTGGCATCACTTGTCGACTTTTTACCCTTTATGACAACTCGTCCCAAAGGAAAAGAAGCTTTACAGAAAACCCACTAAGAATGTACTGACTTATTCCCAATTCAAAAGTTAACTTTCAAAATTCAATTGCAAGCATAGATAGGAGATTTAATAATCTGTTTTATTTGTCTAAAATTCTTTAAAATGGACGAAATATTGTTCTCAGATAATCAATGGAGGATTGCCTAAGACAAAATTAATAATATTAAGAGAGGCCACTTTTTTGTCTCTCAATGTACATATTTCGAAAATAAAATAAATTACATCCATTATATTTCGTGGTCCGATTGACCAAATAACTTCTTTTAATTAATTAAATGTAAAGTATTTGTTGAAATGAAAAAGTTAGTGTCAAGAGCGGGATTCGAACCCACGATTTTCGGTTATATACGCCGCTGTACTACCGCCTGAGGTAAGAATTACGAAGTTATCTTTAATAAAGCTCTCCGTGTCCATTTCATTTATCGCCGAGAATCAAATAAATTAAATGACATTTGCAAAATGGCAAAAAAGGGGAAAATTCAAAAAGTAGGTTGAGATGGGAAGTTGGTGTCCGAGTGGATCGAAGTCCCAATAGCTCAAGTGGTTCAGCAGCGGCGTATTTAGTGGAAGATCGTGGGGGTCGAATCCCGCTCGTGACACTAATCTTTTCATTCCAACCAATCCTTCACATATAGATTAATTAAATAAATTATATTGCTCCATAAAAAGCTGACTGAGAAATTTTGATATCTTTTTATGTACCCACCTGGCTTTTCGATAAGCCCCCCTAAAAAAAAATCACATTTGCACATAATTGTAGAATATTTTATTGCGGCATTAAACCTGTATGTTATAATCTCTTGAATGCACACTCTCAAGTTCTTCAGTATATCTGAAAGTAACAGAATGACAAAAAGAAGCCGGTGCTTGCCGCTGGTTGAAGAAGAATGAAGTCAGTGTACACGGCGTACATTTAAAACGGAGGTTGAAAAAGCCAGCGGTATTGAAAAACAGTTTGGGTTGCAAAACACACATATACTTCCCCTACTTTGGGTAATGTTTTAATATCTTTTTAAAGCAAAAGTGTTTTGAGAATAGACTTATAGCATGGCTAAAAAGCTAATATAAAACATAAGTTGTAACATTGACGACAGTCAGCTAAGCTACAACATAAAGGTTCGGAAGGCCTATAGAATCTCTAAAAGAACTTCACGGACGTTTGATAATAAAATGTAGAAATCTACCTAAATACTTTTAACTATGAATTAATCTTTCTCGAACTTTAAAATAAGGATTATGAAAGTTGATCATATTTTAACGGAAAGTTATATTTCAGAAAGGATTAAATCAGATCTGAGGCTAGAAATAAGGAGATTTATGTGGAAGAAAGGTAAATCTCGACGTATATAAATAAAGATAAAATAGTCTTATTTAAAATAAGTAAATATATACTTTGTAAAACAATAATAATTATTTAAAAACTTAGATTATGTATCGCCTGTAAGTCAACCCAGTGAATTTTGTAATTATGAAATAAACTGGATAGTAGATAGAGACTTTTTTTTAAACATCCATTCTCCAATGGATCCTTGCCTTCCTTCCAAGGCCCGTGTCGCTACTTTGAAAAATCGTCGACTCACTGCTGCAGTCCTTTTCACCGAGGTCATTTTCCAATTCTACACGAACTACTGACGTGCCTACGTCTTTAAATGTCCGTTTTTACAAATAAATAAAGTGAATTTAAAGAAAACCAGTATCTGAATATTAATAGTTCAGGGTGTTGATCAGCCCTTTTGCAAGGATAGAGGTCTGACCTTTAATGGCATTTTTAAAGGTCAACGGTCTGCAAAAGCGATGAACATTATGTTGACAAGCGCGAACGGGTGTGAGATCGTTTCATTACTAGTATCATAATGAAGCTGTCTTAAATATTGGTTGTAGGCCAAATAATTGAACACGAATGTTATTTTCGGTCTGGTAGAACCGGACGTAATCAACATTTCGTGGGGTCAATCCATTCATCTGACAAATGAATCTTTCGAAGGCCTAATTTTCACTTTTATATTTTTATTGATTGTTTTCTCAATTCAATTTATTATTTTCCCATCTTTCTTGAATGACATTGTTTCACTAAATGATTAATTGAGCCACTAGTGGAAATAATGTCAAGACTTTTTGTAATGACCACGCTTTCTGTTTCGACATTTGTCGGTACAGAGAAGGACTTAATCGGTTCCACTCGTACCTCGGATAATTTATTCTTCCTCCTTCCTCAAGGTAATGGTGGCAATAAAAAAGAAACAGATTTTTTCCAATAAGTTGACTTTTCCATTCACTTGCCGGCATTTCGGCGTTTAGAAAAGTTTGGACTGATAATTCAAACAAAATTTCCATTGCGCAACATTGCTTCAAGTATAATAACAATCAAAAGAAATAAAGTTAAAGCCCGTACTTAAAATACTGAAACGGTTTCTTACAAGTTTTAAGGCGGAAAAACGTCTTCAACATTCAATATTTCACCAAATAAAACTGATGGACGGAGTATAAAATGTGTTTGCAAGTAAAGTGTAAAGAATTCAATTATTACCTCATTCTTGACGTTTAAGAATGCCGAGGATTCTTGGCATCTCCTATTAGAGTCGGCCCACAACGTGCATGCAGTTAAGGGCAAAATTAAATTAGACGAAAACCATTTTTCAATGCATTTCAAACTCTTTTTGTTCTTTTTTTGTGTAAACGTAATTCTTAAAAATGAAAAAATAAAATAAAACATACATATATCAGATACGTACATCTAGCAAAACCGAGTTTTCCTTTTCTACGTATGTTTAATTTAAATAATCGTTAAATTAATGAACAATAAATCCAAAACCTTTTTTTACATTGAATTGTTGTATTATAAATCCACTAAGAATGTGCACTATCGTTTCGCATGTGGTCCTTAGCCTTTATCAGAGACAACTGGCTTTTCTCCAAAGACTTTCTTAGAGAACAATCGAGATGGGGAAAATTCTAATTCATTTGCATCTTTCTAATGTAATTAACTCGGATTATTTCGAATACTGGCTCCATCCCTTAGAGCATTTAATATATCTCAATTAAACGTTTACCCGAATTTTTCTAATGAAGAGAAATCGGCCCTCTTTTTACGAAGAAAATAAAAAAAAGAGTCTCAGACTTAGAAATGAACGGTGGTGCCAAAAAGAGAATTTAAACTGCAGGTGCTGAATATTGGCCCATTTATCTTTGTTGGATATTCAGGAGCCAACTGTAGTCGAGTTGGCTGAACGGTTTTACGTTAGAATTGATTTCTTTACAAATCTACAATCATATTACGAGAAGAGCTAAAATACGTCATTATATTTCATTTTATCTCTATAATATGATTATCCTATAAAAATCGCTGGTCTTATGTAATCCTACTGAACTTCAGATAAAGTCAAGCATTAACGTAACGATCTATACGAGAAAACAAACAACGATTTAGTAAATAAATTATAGATTTAAAGCGAAATTCTTGAGTTATTGTATAATTGTGTTAATCTACAATCGAGGAACAACGAAGCTAAACATAATCAACAATCCAAGCTTCCTCAGCCTTAGGTACACCTTCTCCCATTCCATTTCCTTATCCTGCCTAACCTGAACTGTTTCCAATCCTAACTGCACATAACCTAAGTAGACATTAACCCTAACACGATGGTCAAAGCTAACTAGATGCTAGTAGCTCAAAAACATATTAGCGTTAAAATAATAGTGTTATTTCGTTTTATTTTTTAATTCAACATTAGCTTGCGCTTTTTAATTAAAATCTTTATTATTTTTTTTAAATTATTAATTTCAGTCGGACAAAAATGATTGAACTGAATACCATCGGTTTTAATTATACTTTAAAAGCATATTGTACAAATGTTAAATAATTCAATAAAGAAGGAGATGGCTACTTGGGAATAGTAGAGTTCCGATTATCCGAGTAGGTCGGGAGCAGTGCCGCCTGGGATAATCGAATGCTCGGATAATCCGAATAGATGATTTTTTTCTGAGGAATTGGCCTTTTTATGGCCATGATGTCCTTCCATCTGAAGACGAAAAAGATATTACCCGGGGGTGGTCACTGGTGAATTAGCTGATAGCGAATGTTGTAGTACAAAACCGGCAATATCCGCTAAACTTTCATACTTTAAATAATATAACTATAAAAAGAGTGTATTTAATGAATTTATTACGTTTAATAATCCCTTTGGAATACGATAGTTACATGGATTGTGTGTGGATATGTAGTACAATTAATTTTTCTTATATTGTTCTTAGCGATAAATTCTTTTATACAGGGTGTGCTTTTTATATGGCCCGGCTGAATTTATCTTTAACCAATGAAGCAATCAAATTTGCTTTATTTTTTTATTTTATTTTATTTTTTTTTAAAGTACGTTTAATAGTTTTAGTCTACTTTCAAATTTTTATCCCTTTTTGGAGAAATATCATACAGGATACCTCAGGCCCTGTTCAACTGTACCGTATGCATAATTTTAAAGATTTTTTAACACTGAAAAGAATCGGGCAATTGGGTTTTAAATTGGTTAAAAAAGGACAAAGTGATAGACTTTTTTTAACGGATTTTGATTGTTTCGTTGGAAATTCTAATAATTCGCTTCTTCACTGAACTAAACAATGACTGCCTTTATTATTTACATTCTGTCATTGTTTGTCAAACTCGCATTACGAGAGAAAAATTTCAATACCTGGAAATAAATAAATTTTACAATAGTAGTTACACGTTACATTCAGGTTTTCATCCAAAATGAAAGGAAGAACACATTTTTTCCGAAAAAAGGGAGTAGACCAGTGCGACTGCTTTATTGGTAGTGGTCGTATTTGCGCGTCGTGAAGTCGTGATGTACTCCCAGAAATTTCCTCATCGCCCCAGAGTAAACCACAAAACATTTATTCGCGTTGTACAATATATAGAGATACGGACGGTTGCTGATCCATCATCAAGAAATCGGCAGCGTAATTTCGACGAGGAGCTTAATATTTTTAATTTTTTACTGTATAAATGTTTAACTTAAAAACTAAATAAGAATTCATCCATTTTTCCCGTATTAAAGATCCCGTACTAGTAAAAAATAAGTCTGACGTAATTTAGAAAATCAAGTGTTTAAACTATGGCATCTTACATCGGAATTACATCCCAGTATATGGATAAGAATGTAAAGCAACTTATCTATGACTGCAAAAAACTCAAACAAAATCCTACAGCACCACCACTTTGAACACCAATATAATTTCGACTCTAACAATCAAAACATTTTACACACAGTACGTAACAAACATAAACGTAACTTTTTAGAAATGGTTTATATCAACAGAGATAAGTAAAGCCACAATTACAGACACATGTAAACTCAGCTGTAGCTACGCTAATATTAATCAAATTCAATATCTTTAATGTGTATATTATATATATGGATATTTATGTATCATCATCACAACACAAAACAAAAAATCATTACATTCCTCACATCAAACATTTCTACGTAGTCTAATTCTAAAACAATTCTACTTCTACAACTCATACACTGAAGATGATCTCAATGAAGATCGAAACGTTGGCACGATAAAAAAAATGTTTTTTTAAAACATACGTCACACCAGACCGCATCTCACGATTTCTGAATAATCGTTTGACAGTATGTTCGCAGGAATCCCTTATTCCTCTCTCTGACATGTTGGTTTTTCAAAAAATAAAATTAGAGATGTGCTACGAACTTGCAATTTTAAGCCGAATCGCTCTCCTTTTGTCCAGGGACTTCGGCATTATGGCAGACGTCTAACGTTCCTCGCACAAATGTCGATTTGGGAGGCTGAAGACAACGGTCTTTCCTACATCCTAATGACGGATGAATCCTTGGTCACCGTTGGAATTTTTGAAAGTGGGCAGAGGAAAATTCGAAAATATATATCTTTGTTGGGGACTTCTCGGAAATAAATTAATTGGGCCTGATTTCTACGCAAATTATTAAATGTTGCTCAGTTCCTTAATTTTTTGGGGGAACACTACTAGATGATATTCCTCCTCTATAACGTCAAAGAATGATAACGTTATTTGAATAGTCACTCCGGTGGATATAGGTGGATAGGACCTCACGGCTCGATTTGTAGAGTTGAAGAACTGCGGCAAAGGATAGTGAATGCCAATCCATCTCCCCTGACTCTATCCCTCTGAATATCGGGGAAGCGTGGTTAAAAAGAGCAAAGGCAGGCAGTTAGAACACTGTGATTAACAACTAGCTAACCAAACTTTCTATCATGACTTTGTAATTGTTTGACCTATTTTAAATGCGATTGTATCCTTATTTTCAGAGTAAAAAATAAAAACTTTAAAATGATGTTTCAGAATGTATAGGGTCGGATTGGAAATTTTGAAGTTGGACTGGGCCTGAGAGGTAGCCTGTATAATTTTTCTCTAAAAAAGGTAAAAATTTGCAACTAGTCTAAAAAATATTAAACAGGTATTTTTTGTTTTTTTGAAAGCGTCATTGGTTCCAGAGAAATTCAGCCGGGCCATCTAAAAAGGATACCATGCATCTATGACACAAGTATGCGTGCGAATTTTTTTGAACTAATACTCTTATTATAAAGTACTTTAACGAACTAAGATAATAACAATGAGTATTCATGAATATATAAAATAACTTATTGCATTTCGTAGAACCAATTTATATGAACACCCAATAATTCTTAATTAATACAAATACATCATACGACTATAAACATGTCTGTAGATATTAATATTACACGTAATAAAAGTGGACGTTTTTCCGCCTGTAGCTTTTAACTATACAAAATGCACGCTTATAGTATATTGATATTATTTTATACGTTATACTCATGAGCATTTAACGTATTTTCGGGATCAAATTTTATGTAGTGAGATAAAAATTTAAAAACCTCCTTACAAACACATTTTGCCACTCCTCTCTCTCGTTATAATTTTTTCAGCAATCTCACCTGAAACAAAACAAACAGAAACGATTTTATTACGAGCTATAAAAGAAGGTTTTGCAGCCTCCTGACCCACACGATCCTCCGAAAGAGTTCGGTGTAAGGAAACTCCCTCAACATCACAAATCCATCAAAATTTTAACACAACTAAAAATACGCAGTTATTATTACCTTTTTTCTTCACTTATAGGTATACACGATTGTTATGACAAACCAAAAGCTGAATCATATCCTTCACAATATTTACAAACATCTATGAGGAAGACAAGAATAGATAACGGCCGAAAACTATAAATAGGGACCTATTATGTGCTATATTGGCCTGCGAGCCGGTTTATACAAGTATGGATCCTTTAACAACAATCAAACCCAAACCTATTAAAAAACACAATGTAATATTTTATTTGTAATGATTTATAGTTGTATTATATATAGTTACAGTTACTACCTGCTATTATTATTGTAATGCATGTAAAAACCCACAATTCTTTAACGAAATAAAACAAAGTACATAGTGTAATTCTATAATTTTGTTAACAGCAACAGTTTTGTAGATCCGGTTTTTTACATGAAACTTTTACCAGTTATTGTTTTTATTGAAAATTTCGGAACCGCTACGTTCTCTCGTCAGCAAAAACCTTCTCCAAGAAATGGAAAAACAGCGGAAGGTTGTCGCTGAAGAGGGGCCATGGTAGTTCCAAAATATAACCAAAGTTTTTCAATAAAAATAACTACTGCTAGTAAAACCTACCAATAACATGAACAAATTTTAAGAAAAACTAAAAAAATTCAATAAGTTTTTTCTCTTATGAAGGGACATCCGAAAAAAAAAGTTCATCCTCAATTTCTCTATACAGCTCGGGCGCAACTTTCTTACAGGTCGTTTCTCTCAGCTTGCATTACAATGAACAAATATTCTATTTTCTATATTTTAATTTTACATTTACTTCAAATTTCAATGCCTTTACCTATTTCCTCAAATCATACATAACCAATCGTATCGTGCGTGTCCAAGGTTCCTCTACGTCGGCCATGTACCCTTGCGCTCCTCAACGAAGTGTACTGGCTTCTTTGCTCTCTACACTGCTGCCCTAATGATTCGCCGTTTATATAACATATCCCGCCGCTATAGGACCGTTAATAACCATCCCCGTCTTAAAAGAATCGAGTCAACAGAAGGTACCGGGAAAAATACATGAAGCCATTAGGCTGTAGTGCCAGTCCCCCACTTCCTAGTAAATTTCATCAACCGTAATCATGCCCAACAGAATTGGAGAATCAAGGTCAATGACAACCAATCCCAACATATATATAGTTTTCACCTCAAACTAATGAAAATTGTCCCTTGTCTTCTAAAACGCTCAGACTGTACTCAGAGATACAAATAATACAACTGATTACTAGATAGTCATATAAAACTAACTTAACAGAAGAAAATAAGACATTACTTGCACGCATATACTTATGCACTAGAATTCTATGGGAGAGCAACTCCAACTTTTATCACATTCAGCCCTTCCAATCAAAGGGTTACCCGTGCGATAGTAAATCCATCTTTCTATGCAACGAATCAAACCATTTACACCGACTTAAAGATACTTAAATCCATTGCCAACTACATTCTAATCACCACATCCTAATCCATTAATAAATAATATATCCCGCCTACCCTTCCTAAAACCCTACACGACAGTGGCCTCGTGATCAGATACCTAGGTTAATAATATCCCAGAGGTTACTGTCTATCTGACACAGCTGTACTGGGTGACCATTGTTTTAATCATTAACACCATGACGTGTTAAATGTAGCGCATTTGCTTATTACAACATTTTTGTATAGTTTCAAAAATAATAGAAAGATAAATAAACCTACAAGCTCTATCGGTTATAGAGCGCACAGTAATCCTCCAATTGAAAAGCGCTTGCGCGATTCACTTTAGAGTAAAAATTTGCAGGTTGCGGACCAGTTGGCAGCTTTTACTGCAAGATCGATAGCCGAGTGCCAGCGGGTTGATTTTACAAAGAATCTTATCTCATATTTAGTCGAATGATAACCGATTGCAAACAATAAAAAAATAATCGGTGTAAAATGACTACAAACACTGCAAGCCGGGATATGATCAGTATTGATCGGCTCCTGATAACTTTTCGTCAACTGCACAGAACAATTTCACACGACAATGTTCTCTCGGCGGGCTCGGCTGTGAAGTGTATCGAGACGAAGGCGTAACCAAACCTTTAGCCGACCGTGACGATCAAATAATGAATGGTTTATGTCACGCAATACCTATTTGAATGGTTGAGAGGAGGGAGCGTGAGGCCGAATTGAACGGGAATTGTTTAATGGCGAAATAAAAAGAAGAGACCGGCTCGTAAAGTTGACTCGATGTAGTCCATAAAGTGTTGTTCAAAGAAGTGGGATACGTTGGTGGTGAAGACGTTAGAAACTAGGTGCTTTCATAGAGGTCTGTCCAGATTAGAAGAAATCGATCAGGAACCACTGTTTAATACTGTCTTGCAATAAAACAGACGAGAGATAATGCAGCCTTCTCCCAGTCCACGTGTTTTAATACTCGATTCCTTGTGTTTATTAATTCTCTCAAAATTATGTTATTTTATAATTGAATTTTTTGAATTATTAATTAATATAAAGAAATTTTTTCTAATGCCACTTATTATGTAGGTCAATTATTAACGATATTTGATTTTAAACAAACTTTAATTAAATGACTCGTGATCCTATCCAATTTTACGTCATTCTTTTTCTTTTTTTAACGCCATAAACACTTTTATTAGAGTTAATTTATAGTAATCTCTTAATTGATAAAACATCGTATGTGTTTTGTTATTGCCCCAAGTCGGATTCAAACAGGATATTTTTTGCATATTTTTGAAGATAATGTTAAAACTAGGACAAATATAACAATAGATTTGCGATAGTTCTTACATGTAATTAAATTCATTATCGTTTGAATAATGTTTTACTGTTTGACGATTATACAAATCATGTTATTTAAATGTTCAACAATAGAGTTTTAGTCGAAAATATTAATCAAAATATTATATGTGACTGCTTGTCAATAGATAACAATCAATTTTGACGTTAGGAAATGATAGTCCACGATTGTAAATCATTCTATAAACGTGTGAAGCCCCCCCCCCAATGACCAACAAGACCAAGTAACTTCCTGCGTTAACTCTTACACTTACTCGTTGAAGTAGCACTTTTATGACTATCACTACTACACTTTAAAGGCTACTAGCGAATATGGCACTACGCGTATAGACTACATTTACAATTTTCTGTTTAAATATGAATATTGAATACCAAACATTTTTCAAATAAAAAAACTGTAAAGATAAACTAGCAAATCTCAACAAGATGTTAATCATATTTAACTTAATTAAATGAACATTTGGTTATTAAACCTAGCCTCATTTCAAAGAAACACCATCTAAACAAAATCAAATTAATTTTCACCTTATATACAAGCTTTTCTTCCTTCGTTCCGAAAAACGCGAGTTCTATTAAATGGTTAATAAACTCATCTTGATCCACATAATCTCATCGTGCTTTCTTTTAAGGAAAATACAAGCATATGATTCGAATAACATGACATATCTTTATCATCCATCACGACTGAATAAGATCTTCCTTAGTCCCATTTATATTGTAAAAAAATGTTACCTCGAGTTCTTTTAAGTTAAAAAAAAACGCAATTTGTTTTATTTCATACGTACATCACATTACAAATTATTAAGAAAAATATGCAAAATCATAATTATTTCATAGTTACCTATATAGAGAAGTAACAAAGATCCTCAATTATAGGCAGACCAGGATGATAAAGAATAGGTTTATCCCCACGAAAACTACAGAGGAGATAATATCACAAAACCATAATCAACCCCTGGGTCCAACATTTCTCGCTGTGTCCTTTTCGTGAATGTTAATTTTCGATTCTTTATCATTGGAATCCGTTGTATATAACAAGAAACCTAACAAGAGCTCGAATCAGAAGTAAATATTTACATAAATATTATTGCGACACTTTTAACTAAGAGTTTGATAATAAATTATATAATTTTCCATGGGCATTCTCCGCTCTTCGTTCAATGTACACGACGGTTTTTTATAAGAAATTTAATTCGAGGAAAACATAAATTTATACCATTTTCAACAGATCAATAAAATTTTATGCCTTGTAAATTTTTGCCATAAAACTAATAATTTAAATGTAAACAATTCACTCTTTTTTCTTTTTGGGTCAAAGTGCTCGTTTGCGTCCGGCATATAGAGAAACGTTGGAATATGAAGAAAGTAAGATGAGTCCCACCCAAATGAACGGTCCAACTCCTTGGCTCCGAACAGAGAGCGTGTAGGAACACCACCAGATATGAGAATCGATCTGGAGAGGGCAGGAAATTTCTGGGGTTGTTTTATTATATATAATACTGATAATTTCATGTAAATAGCGTGTGTTTATAGTGAATGTATTTATTGGCGGGAATGTGTAGTATTAGAGGGGTGATGGCGTTAAACTGAGTCGATTAGATTAGTTAATAGGTGTAAACGATGATGGAGGAATACCGACTGTACTCCACACCCTGATTGAGTGAATTTTATATAAATTGGAAAGAATGTGTTTAAGAATGAGTGAGTGTGAATGGGTTTATATTTAAAAACTGTATGGTGATTAATGGCCTAGCTCTTCATAGAGTCCAACCTCAGTGGGAATGGATAGACAGAAAGAGGTCTGCTCCTGCTAGTAATTTATTGTAAATCGCAAAAGCTGGAATTGCCGGTAGCCTGCGAGAGGTAGCAGGCTCCACTCTCTAAATGTGTGTACTTACATTTGCAAATCTCAGTTTATAAACATCAAGGAATTTTTTCCTCTCTCCGCTTCTTCAAAAAACGCTATAAAAAAGGGGCCTTAACAAGTCTACTTTCAAATTTTTACCTTTTTTGGAGAAAAATTATACACGGTATCTCAGGCCTAGTTCAACATCAAAATTTCAAATACGACCCTATACATCCTGACACGTTATTTTAAACAATGTTTTCTGCTGAAAACAATGTTACAATCGGGTTTTAAATTGGTTAAACAATTACAAAGTTATGGCAAAAAGAGTGAAAAAAATGTATTACGTTTGTTTATGCATTTGCTTCTCCCCTAAAGTAGGCATTAATTTCCTTTATTGTTTACTGATTATTCGGACATCGTGAGTTGCGGTCTGGTATGACGTAGATTTGCATGCACACACATTTTCTGTGTAATTGTGCCATTCTTGTGTCGTGTTGAAAGTGAGTTGAGTAGCAGGAAACAAACACTTTGAGCTCTGAAGATGATCTCAATAATGATCGAAACGTTGGCACGATAAAAAAACTATTTCTACTACCTACGTCACACCAAACTTCTAACGATCTCCGACTAATCATCGACTAACGGTCACTAATCACCACACATTTATTATTTATATGTCATTGTTTGACAAACTCGCATTATGAGAGCAAATCTTAACTCCTGGAAGTAAATAAATTTTACAATAGCAGCCATTCGTTACATTCAGAATTCCAGGTAATTTCGATGAGGAGCTGAATATATCAACTGGGCCTTATTTCTACGCAAATATTTTAAACGTACTCAGTTCCTCCATTTTTTAAGGGAGGTTTTGCCAACACAATAAGTTGATGTTCCTCTGCATACCGATAAAAGATGATTCTCCAGTATAATGGATTTTCCGCACATGATTATTTGCAGATGATACGTTATTTGTACCGTCACTTCCAGCATAGGTAGATAGAACTTCATGGCCCGATCTATTGGCCTCCACGGTCACCCGATATAACTCCTTTTGATTATTGTCTGTAGGGCCGTTAACAAAAACGGTTAAGGCATTCACGATCGGTTGTAGGTTGAGATGGAAGATTGGTGTCCGTGAGGATCGATGTCACGATAGCTCAAGTGGTTGAGTAGCGGCGTATTTAGGCGAAGGTCATGGGTTCGAATCTCGCTGGTGACACTGGCTTTTTTATCTCAACCAAGACGTCACATAGAAAGAATAATTAATTGATTGCAAGTTAGATTTTAAGTCGAATCGAATACGGTGTAGTCACATTGCTAGCCATTAGTACGTTAACCGATTCTTACAACCTCTTTTTATCTCTAAATGGTAGTAAATAATTACTTTCAAATATCCATCAGTAAAATAATGTCACAAATAATTCTAGTACAATTTTACTGCATTTAATCCTATTCACGGAGATAGAAGAGCAGTTCAAATGAGGTAATTATAATTGAAAGTGCTTCTGACCGTAGACGAAGGGGACAGCACGGCCGATTATGAAAGGGAAGACGTGAAGCGAAATGATCATCAACAAACTATTGTCCTCCCTCTATAATCTCCTGCTCAATTCAAGGCGTTTCGACCTATAATCTCCCCTCTGTATAATATTTTCTTCCTTTAACAAACTTCCGCAGAAGAATCGGAGAGTAAATGACAATTGGGTTAATTGGATCGGATCAGTCTCCCTGCTGTTTATATAGAACGAAACGGCTTAATCAGAAACCAAGATTTGTTCACAAAAGCACAACAAATTATTTGTCATGTATGAAATTTAACGAACAAAGCTCAACTTGACATAAGAGACATTGGATTATTTATCAGACTTTCGACTGTGCATTGTGACAAAAATGAATATTCAAATGATACAATTTATCATACGATGAATCATCCTACTAGTGTCAACATTTAATCTGATATCCTACATTTTATATCTCCATAAAAACATCCGCTTTACAAAACAAAATAAAAATCATCAATAAAAATTACTACTGGTTATGAATTTCTTGTTTTTCAAAACGATAACAAGTTACAACGCCCCAAATTTTATGACAAATCGCAGTGTATATATAATTTCTTGCAGAAGAGAAAACAAAATTACTCTTGCTTTTTAAGTGTATTTCTGATTATATGGCGTCAAATGTGTTTCATCATTTCGCGTATACTTCAAAAAGTATCGAACAGGAAAATCAAGTTAGAAAAATCTGAAAACATCAACAATCTACACAATGAAAACACCTTTCGATTAATAATATCAGTTAATATTTTGGTAATTAACTTGATATAATTTTGTGCAAAATACCGATTAGGCAAGTGAAAATTATAGCCAAGATAACCAAGATACTCGATGGGGATTATGTGCAAATGAGGAATGTATTAATGTTTACGTAAACATAATAAATCCGCGCTAACATATGTTAGGCCACAAATTTCCTCCCTCCAAGTCTCACCAATCACAAATCATATTACGCAAGTAAAAATACAAAAAACTATTATTTCTTATTTCAGAATCGACAACCAAAGCTAAATCAAAAAGATTTCAAGTCAAAAGGGAATGGCATCAGTCCCGATGTACGCGTATATATCACCCCGCAGAGATTTAAAATTAAATTTCTTAATTAACTGAAAATGTTTTTTCTCTTCTCGTTCACCTTGAACGCAGGAAGTCCGTTGTGCCAGAACGAGGGATAACAAGACTTCAGCAGAGTGCGTAGCCGAAAACAATTCAGGCAATCTAAAGTCGACCATTCATTGATAGAAATTAACGCAATCAGTTTGCAGCCGGCCGCAAGTCACAACTGGTCAATTTGTGTTTGTCCAGGCCCATTGAACTGGAGGCCCTGCCAGAATACGACAAGGGGAAATGAAGAGTACGGTTAAAAACATTTCAAGTTTTGTGACACTTTCGATAGGGATCATCATCACCTCCGAAAGCAAAACGGGCGCAGGGCAAACTATACAAATTGTTATCAGTTATTTCCGGTGACTAATGATTTAATAGGCGATGTCCGAGAAAACTACGGGACACTCAAATTCTTTTCAATCCGACCGACTTACTATCTATTTTTCAAAGTATTCCATTTTAAAGTTTGCATCATACTTTGTCGGGGGTAACAATATATAACGGGGGAAAATGACTCGCCTATGCCAAGGACGATATTGGAGGTAATAATACAATTATACTTCGATTAACGCAGGCAAAAATACTGGTTTGAATAAATGGGCGTGACTAGTTATAAATATGTAGCATTTGCATCTGTCATAAATCGTAACACTGAACATAATATGCATATCAATAAATAAACTAGTCATTTATTACAATTATAATCATTTGTGTGTTTACAGATCTGAGAATTGGAATGTGTGATTGAATCATAACTTCAAAAATTCTTAGAGATTTGTTATTGCTTGGTAGTTGATTACTCTTTTTTTAATTTTTCTACTTTATTTTTCCTCTTGATACGCTTCTGGTCCTTTTGACCCATTAGTCTTTCCTACCTTAATTTTCATATCATTGTTACATAATTGTTTTCGTATTATTATTGTAAGCGATTGATCATTGTAACCTTATACTCTGCGTAGACAAAAAAAGAAAAAATTGGAACAAATTACAATTGCTTGAATATTTTGAATTTTCTTGAAGCAATTTGAATTTTATTTCGATGATTTATACACCTCTTACGAGCTTTCAGGCCTGAACGTTTGTGTTGCAAAAGTTTCGCAAATGCGCTCAGAAACTTTCACCTATCGCACTAATGGCACTGTCCAAATTGCAATTCATCATAGAACACGGCCCGGTTAATAATCAAATCAGTCAAGCATCACGATACGCATTTTACTCCCTGAACGGCCGAGGAGTCGTGAAAATTGAAATGGAAAATTCTACTCCCCAGAAAAAAAGTATGTTAAAAGCGCATACCTTTATTTTAACACAGCTTATGTTACAAAAACCCTATGCCTCATTTCTTTTTACTTCTCGTTATATACAAATCATTATATATTTTATCGCATATGTGGTAATTAGGGACCTTTAATCGAGAATTATTCAGAAATCGTGAGATGCGGTCTGGTGTAATGTAGGTTTCAGAAAAACATTTTCTTTATCGTGCCACGTTTCGATCTTTATTGAGATCATCTTCAGAGCCTGGGATTTACTAACACTGTTTAAATTTAACAAATACACGTAGGATGACTCTGAGTAGAAATACTTTGATTAAATGTAAAAAATATTTTTTGCATTGTAAAAATTCACTTTACAATGGTCATCAGGGACTGGAGGAGTTCCCTCCTGAGCACTGCAGCCGTTCAGCTTATTGTACTATACTCTGGATCCATTTTTGTGGGAGGGCTCACAACACAAGGTGAACTTGAGCCCCCGTTGTACCAGTGTTCTTCCATCGAAGAAACTCATTTTTGAAGGGGGTTGGGACCAGATTCAGGGTCGCTGAGATCCAGTCCCGCCCGTTCCATTGATGAGTGCTGTGTCAATTTCTTTAATTGCGGCCACCGGTCCCCTTACGCGTCAGAAAAATTCCAGAGGCGACGGTAGGGATCGAACCCACGACCGAGGTCTACTAGCCGAGAGTCTGACGCCTTAACCACTCGGCTACCGCAGCCCCCTTTTTTTCTGAAACCTACATCACACCAGACCTATTCTTCGTTATTTTTAATGTCAAAATATAATGTTGATCAAAAGTAACAATTAAATTATTTATTTTTAATGATCATAACTTAAACAAAAGTCTGTTTTTACAATCTTATTCCAAATTTAAATATAGCCTAAGAATTAGATAAATAAATAAAAATATATGTTTGATTAGACGAACCGGTGGTTACGTTCCTTGTGTCCGGACAAAATTTGTAGAATGGTCATTATCGGAGGGGTGTCTCATGCATATATTTGTTTATTTATTATTTTGTTGTTTATTAATTTATTTATTTGTTAAATGTCAAATTCCTGATAGATATATGTCCATGTGGAGGTAATTTGGTCGTTGCCGAACATTTTTGGTTTGCCTATCCTCGCAGGTTTTCAGACTCAGGAACCTGGCAATGCGATCATAACAATGATCGTATTATTTGTAATGGCCAAATTACCTATGAAATATTAAGTATTTATTTGGTTTTGTGTTTGTTTAGTCGTTTACTTGTCGCAGATCTATATGTGTACGTTATTTTTATTTATTTGTGTGTGTATGTTGATTCTGTTTTATCATTGTTTATAGATCGTGAAATGCGGTCTTGTGAGATGTAGATCACCTCTATGTAACCTACATCACTCAACACAGCATCTCACGATCTCTAAATAATCATTAATTCACGGTCACTAAATTCTAAACGTTCTTTTTTGTGTGTGGTGATTAGTGCCCCTTAGTCTTTAATCGAAAACAGTGACTTGCGGCCTGATGTGATGCAAGTGTCAGAAAAACATTTTCATTGTCGTGCCAACGTTTCGACCTTTATTGAGATCATCTTCGGAGCCTAGGATTTACAAATATTGTTTAAATTTATCAAATACATGTAGGATGTGGAATACTACAGCACTGGCTACCCACCACCTTTTACAATACAATTTCGACTTCAATAATCCAAAAATATTGCACACAGAACAAAACAAACATAAATGTAACTTTTTAGAAATGGTTTATACCAACAGAGATAAACACAGCATCAATAACAGAACAGACACACGTAAATTCCGTGGCAGGTATGCCAATATCATTAATTCAATTAATATAACATATAAAACATGCATCACATCAAACATTTTTACATAGTCTAATTTTTCAACAATTTAGCTTTCCTTTTCCTATTTATCCCAGTCTATATAATCCTGAAAGGATAATCTGGCCGAACTGTTCCTAACGTTTTTCCCCCCTTCATCGGCTCTTTTCACCTCAAAGAAACCGAATCCTTACACAAAAATGTCTTTCTAGACCGACTTCCTTCCCCACCCCTTAGAAATCCAACGTACTTGAAACTGCAATGAACTGGCACTCCCACACGACAGGCAAAAATGGCACAATCAAACGAAATCAAACACTCTGAATGAGCAGAAATACTTTCATTCAATATAAAAAATATTTTTTGCATTGTATAAATTCACTTTTTTCCATATCCTACATGTTTTTGTTAAATTTGAATAATGTAAATCCCAGCCCTGAAGATGATCACAATAAAGATAGAAACGTTGGCACGATAAGCAAAATGTCTTTCTGAAACCTACAACACATCAATTATTCTTTTTTGTGTTTCATTTTCGACGTCTTACAAAAATTTTATGCTAATGGTCAAACAAACAGAATTCTCAGATAATTCACATCAAAATAGCAATACTTCAGTATTTTATGATGTCTCATAAATAAATCTCTAGCATCGATTAAAATGAATCCTCAGCAGTTAATGAACTTAATAAATCAACCATCCAATAATACGATTTCCAACATTGAACGGCGCCCTTTTCCACCTACTCTAATAAATTATTTTTTTGCCTATTGTTTTTGTAAAAAAACACAAAAAATAAATAACCCTACAATGTGAAATATATTAATTGGTATCGGTTATTCGACGTAGCCTCTATTAATTTTACAAACGGATTTGAAGTATATAATAATCAATATTCAATTATCGGCCGTACGTATGTTATTCATGATTCTGAGGAAGGAAATTCTCGTTATTTAGGACCGCCCTTGGAATATTTTGCAGTTCGTAAATATTCATGGTTGCAAAGAAATAACTATCATTCATCGGTCACCAGTGACCTTCGAGGTATTGTTCCTGCTGTTCAAGATATGTAATTTGACACAAAAAAAGTTTGCAAATTTGAACGATTGCCCAGTTAAAGCTGAAATAGAAAACAGAATGCTGCGGTTATCTCTTATCATCGAATCTGTTTTCAATCAACCGAAGTCAACAGTACACAATTCCAACAGTATTCGTTGCTCCAAACCCATTTAAAGCCCGCCTCACTTATTCAATACACATAACATAAGTTAATAACTGATCAAATATTAATTTAGCAAAATTTTATCTGGGAGTTTTTAGTTACGAACAATTCCTGAGATTATTAGTGTACTCAATCGTCCTTCATTGTACCAGTTCATTCCGTTCAATCTTTCTTTAGTATTTTAAACGGCGGTAATCTGAACAATTCTAGAAAGAAAATCGCAAGACAAGGTTCTTATACAATAAATACAGAAACGTTTTTCGAGATTTAGCAACTTAGAACTACACCAGTCAGTTACAAGTAGTCCAAACTAATGCCCGACCCCATTTTTTTTTTCTTTACGGTTCTAGATAAGCAAAAAGTATGAATTGAGAGTACCCTTCATTTTTCATGTAGTTTGTTCATTAAGGTCCATTTATGTTTTTCGACCTCGATTCGACGTAAATCGAATTCAAATTCTTAATTTTAAATGAGAACCCCCATTTATCACGTCATTCTGTAACACTAGATTTTTTGGAGAGGAAATTGAGTACAGAGTTATTAAAATCGGTCCGATAGAACCGAGGATATGATTTTTTTTAAATAGTCGGAATGCTGTTCTAGTGCGTTAGGTAGAAACCACTTTATTTTGCTTCCGATAAATATTATGTCGCAAATATTATGTAGGGTGGGCGACCGAGACCCGAAGGGTTAAATTGGCTCCTTAGAAGGACTCCTTTTGGACCATTTAATCTCCGGAAGTGATTTGGTGATGTCCTCTCCCTGATAGCGTCAAATCTATCACTCTCCACGAGGTAGTGTCTTGCCGTTGCTTCTTTTACTTCGTAAAACGGCAAAAGGGATCAGGTAGAATACCCATTAGGGAGAGGTGTCTTCTCAGTGGGCAGTGGTCCGTCAGGATATCTATCAGCCTCTTAATTCCCTTTCTTGAGTTAGAAAATAGCCATTTCGATTCTGCTGGTTTGATCACCTTAACGAACTCTTTTGACTGCCTGTGTCGTCGGGGGATAGATTTCTTAAGGGATTTAATATTCTCTTTCGATGTCTACCTTGTTCTCAAACCTGGACGAGTTGATAAAATATCCAAATTTTCTAGACCTAAGACTAACCTGACTCTCAGGAAAAATTTTAATATCTTTTCCCTTAATTTTATTTTCCATAAGCTCTACAACACAATTAATGGCCTAGATTTCCGCCTGAAAAACGGAGGTGTTATTGCCAAGAAGAGATAGGAGGAAGGAGATGCTGATACCTAATTTAGTTGGACTCCGGTGCTGTGAAGGGCTAGGCTATTCATCACCATACAGTTCTTAAATCTAAACTCATTCACACTCACTCATTCTTAAACGCATGTTTTCCTATTTATATAACATTCACTCAATTAGGGTGTGTAGTACAGTCGGTATTCCTCCATCATCGTTTACATCTATAACTAATCTGGTTAATACTCGATAGGCTAAACAATATAATACCATCAGCCCTCTAACACTACACAATCACGCTAATAAATATGTTGTTGAAGTGCGGGTTTACAATTCGGCCGTATCTGTTCAGCCGCTGAGGTTACAGTCACAGTTAGGTCAAATCGACACTCAACGCTGCAATTCTTAAATCCAAACCATTCACACTATCACTAAGTCTTAAATACAACGAAGAAAAGCAGATCACTTTTTACACTTAGCATATAATTAATTTAATTGCGGATTTATTGGGCCTCAATATTCCGCCATCTCTACACATTTACGCCAGAAAATACATTCACTCTCTGCACATGAAAGGGGAGGAGTGAAAAAAAGAGCGAGACGATATAGGAACATTGACGTTTTGTTATTTAGCGTAACTCGTTACTATCAGCTCAGCCTTATTTACATGATTTTACAATTCATTTCTTCAGAGTTCATGCAATTAGGCCCAACATAAAAGGAATACGTAAAAACAAAAAGTGCAGCGACGGAAAAACAGGCTCACAGACAGATTGGTTCAACGCGTAAATAATTATTTAAATAAAGATCTCCATAAAATGCACAAGAATCATGCAATTAAACAAACAGGAAAGAAGCAAGCGACGAAAATTCAAAAACATATCCAACTAAACCATAAACAATAACTGTCACAATTCCGGCTGAATGCAATAACGTTTGAAATTTTGCGCTGACTCGATAAAATGATTTAAATATTTCCAATCTAAACACCCAACTCTGTTTTCCCATACACAATTTAAAGTTTAGATTAGAGGTCAATCTGTTTTTTCAAGTCGTCCCTCTTATGTTCGCCCGTAGAGGAGGCATCCGGATTAAGTGATCGGCTTAAAAAAAAATGCTGCATACGGAAGCAGTTAGAATAGATAAATTTCAAAACCTGTTTAAATCAGTCGAGCAATGTAATGTACATATTCAGAGAAAACAGACTTCAGCAGTTAAATCTAAATGTTCAAACAGGCTGAAAGATTAGCCCTATCGGTTAAATGCTCGCTTATAAGTTAAATATCCGATCTGTTATCGGTTATATGTTTTGGGGGGCAATTAACGTTTCAATTTTTTCGACTTCAGAACATGTAAGAAAATTAAAAGTATTATTAAAATCAAAAAGAATCAGACTTAATCCATCAAACACACCGACAATTAACATTCATACTTTCACAGCCCTCATCGTAAACGACTCGTACCAAAACCTCATCAAAATCACATAAACTGCTGAAATGCAACCCTCGAAGATGATACGGGTGACTTTTCCTCCTCACTCCATAATCAACAAATGGTGTCATCACTGAACATATCCATGTTGTCTATATGTTTTCTCACATGCCGGTTACATAGCCTTTTCACTCATCCAAGATAAACGCTTTACAACTGTGCTAGCGGGTGTGCCAGTCCGAGTGAGGGTTGTTTTAGCAGGAAAATCAACGAGACCAAAATATCAGGTAACTATCAAAAAATATACTTATCATCTCTCAAACCACAGGAGGAAATCTCACAATTAAAACAAAAAAATGCTCCCATTTGTGTACCAAGATTTTATCTTCTGTCAGGTATGTTCTTGACTGTAGAAGTTGCACACTTTTTTTAATTTTTAAACAACAAGCGAGCTAAGGTTAAAATTATGTCTTAAAAAACAACAGAAACAACTGTAGGGGCGTCGGTGGCCGCAACGGTTTAGGTGTTGACATGGCGCTCATCACTGTAAGGTCCAGGGTTCGAATTCATCGGCCCGACGACTTACAAATGTTTTTATTTTTCAAAAACACCGGCACCCTGAGGGTTTATATGACCTCTGCTATTGCTAACCCTTGTTAAAAAATTACTTCTATCAATTAATTGGTCTTTTTATGTAAAGGTCTTGGTTGAAACGAAAAGTTAGTGTCACGGGCGGGATTCTAACCTAAGGCCTTCGGCTCAATCCGCCATTGCTCTAACCACATGAGATATCGAGACTTCAAAGGGTGGGGACGTGGGTTCGAATCCCACCCGTCACACTGATTTTTTCATTTCAGCCAAGGCCTTATATAAAAAGATTAATTTAAAACTGTTGTGTGGGACAATGAAAAAAAGGGAGAACGTTGAGTGGAGTTAAATAACGATCAAAACCACTTGTTAAATTATATTGTTGTAAAGTAATGACAATACTACTACTAAATGTTTATAAATGAACTATCACTAATGAAAAAACAAATCGGTTTCGACTAAGACTTGCTTTAAATATTAACCAATTTAAATTAAGAATGGCGTTATCGCTATCGCATTTCGCGAATAAGATAAATAAGATTAAATACAATTTGCATGTTCCACAAAACCTGTTATGTCACACATGATAACTGCATGAAGTAGAAAGACAAATTTTTCTAATGCTTTTTAAAAGGAGAGCGCACCAAATAAAATAGGTTATTATGATAAAAATGATACCAGCAGGATTAGGTATCCGGTACAGATCAAAGCGTTTGGGTTGTACTTCGAAAATTTCTCCGCCAGAGACAAGATTTTTCAACTAAAGCATAATAATTAAGATTCTAGGTCAAGAATGTATGTGTTTACAAAACATTCACTTGTGATAACGATCCGACTGATTGGCCCTTTCGTATCGCCGAGTTGGAAAGTAATAAAATATCGAGATTTACACGTCAAGATGAAAAATTGTCTGGCGGCACTTTCTTTTGTCAGATCCACTAAGGAATTTTATTTCAAGTTGAGTTGTGCAATATGTGTGTCATGCTTTGATTTGCTATTCCCGATCATATTTTCGGAGAATGATGAGGCGACAGATTCCACTACTTTGGTTAACACGCGATAAAATACGGATTTGAGATTGAATCGAAAATAAATCATATTAAGGAAACGAAAGGTTTTATTATCGATGATTGTTATTTTCTATATAAAATGTTAACCGTAAATATATTTTTTTTTAATTGAACGATCACCTCATTGACATTGAAAAACTTAATGCAATATAGGTTTAACAGACATAACTAGAAAGAAGAGCCGAAGAGTAAATTCAATGAAAAGCTGTTCAAATATGCGGAAAGTAATGATCTTTATGAATGTGTCATAAATGGTGAATCATGAAACTCTATACATCTAATATAGATGATGATGAGAATGATTTCAAATTATGTTCTGAAGAAAAACCTTTCATAATAGTATAAAAATAAAAGTTTTTTTAATGTTATAAACAAAGTACCTCTTCAATTGTAAACTTTATTTTAATTAATGATGTGCCTCTTTCTATGAGCAGGTTATCGCGCAGATCCAGAGGTACCCCAATTATCTGGGGACGTACTGCTATACACGATATACGGCAAAACTTACTACTCCTCCAGAAACAAACGTTACTACAAGTGAGGATGACACTGCTGCCCTTTTCATAAAGATCCTGTCATCTCAACCAGAAACCTGCAGGCCTATGTCATATCCCTTGAGCAGTGTTCCAAGTGGTGGAAGATGACTAAAACGTACAAATATGTGAACGTGTCACTTTCACGTATAGGAGAATAACCTGAGTACCCATACTATAACAGTATCCCTCTCCCACCAGCTAATGCTTGAGCTATACATTGACACGGAACTTACATGAATTAGACTGAAAATACAAGAGCTAAACAGATTTCTCATACTTCTTAAAATTTCATTGGACAAACGATCAAAATACTACAAAACCAAACGTCTCATTTTTACAACTATTTTGAGACCCATTTGGACATATGGAATCGAAATTCGGATGCATAAAAAAAGTTCCAACCTCCAACGTATGCAATCCCTACAATTAAAAATCCCTTCAGACAATCATCAATGCTCTTTCCTATGTACCCAGCAACCTTACCATCTACGATGACCTTAATATCCAATATACCCTTGAAATAGCGAAAAACCGCTGAAGAAGTTTCACAAACTACCTTTCATCCAAGCCATCATGTAAGAAACCGCAACCCTTCATCCTCCCCGACGGTGAAACGTCAATAGCCTCGCGACCTACAAAGTGACGAATAGTGCCTCGTTTTTCTGCTTTAAGTATATTTGTTGTGTTCATTTTGTTTTGTTTTATACTCTAAGATGTTATCAAATTTACATAAAGGAAGCAATTAGGACAGGTGTAAATAAAAAGAAAAAATTAATGAAGTGTGATGCAGAAATTTATCGAGATTTATTTTTTGCAGGTATGGGTCTATAATTGGATAGGCTTTGTCCGGATAAGTGGCAACTCCTCCAAAGCCTACTTAACTTAATATGCCGTTACCAAACATAACATAATTATTCAGAATTTGTACACTGGTCTCACGTGAAAATTTGATTCATGTCGGTTGGCAAGAATCCGCTTCTCTGTTTAAATCTCAAATCAGGTGCATTATTTGTGGATTATTTTACTGCATTTAAGTGAAATTCCAAATAAAATACTTTTTATTAATAAATTAACTTTAACAAGAATGTACATCGAGCATCAAATGTTTTGCTTCAGTTTCAGGCTGTTTATAAATTATTAAACGGGAAAGCCAAAATAAAAAATATTTTGTTAAGGTAATCCCCGAATGCTTCGCTATATTTTTACGGCAATGTCTGACATGACAATTTTGAAATAATTCCTCCACTAATTAAACGAATTGTCACTAGATATTTTTGCTCCGACCCACTTTCAAAATTTCTGTCGGTTTACAAATTCTTGTAACGCGAACGTTTATTTTATCCTCGTATGCAACTCAATTTGTTGTTCCATTTTTATGCTATTAAGATTATTTTATTCCAGTCAGGCAAAAGCCAAAAATATATCTCATTTCTTAATTAATAGAATTTGATTCAACATGACTAAGTTATTACAAATTTGTACACTAATCATCCAACGTTATAATTTTATTAAATTGGTTAAATCCGCATCCGACCCGAAATGTTTTGCTGTACATTTACATTAATGTCGGACATGAAAATCTTCAAATAACTCATCCAATAATTAAACGAATGAAACAACCGGATATATTTTCCCCATTCCACCGTCCAAATTGAATCGTTTCACAAGAATACGCGTTTGAACTTTACAAATCACATTGACACAGTAAACTAGAGGGGAGTCACTGACTTTTTTGCTCTCCCAACTTTGCACAAGGACTGGCGACGAGGTCCCGGGGCCATTTCCATTTTAATCGTCTGAGAGGATTATAAGGATGGATTATGTTGGACATAGATTGGGCCAATGGGTTGGGGTGAATAGAGAGTTATTCGTAGATTCTAGAAAATTTAAAGGTAATTAATTTATTTATGAAGGGTAGGGAGAGGATATTGGAATAATAGTAAGAAGAGTTATCTAGAATCTAGAAAAGTTGAATTTCCGTGATGAGGTAAACATTCAGCATCCCAAAAAATAAAATTAAGAAAAAGAGAGAATTGTCGCTTTTTTGAAAAAGGCTTCGGAACAAAGGTTGTAGAGCGTAAAATTTTGAAAGTCGGGAGAGGGAGAGAGAGAGAGTGTGTGTGTGTGTGTATGTGATCGATTTGTTCCATGAACATAGTTTTTACAAAATATAAACAAGAATTACTCGAAAACGCTTAGAAATCGGGCAAAGTGGAAGGTGCTCAATTTAAATTTTATTGAAATTGTATAATATTGGCTGAAAGTCGTCGCTCCACAACGCAATATTACGTGTTCTCAAAAAGTGCAAAAATTGACACATTCCAGAATTGTTGAATATAGTGATGAATACTGAAGCTAGGAAAGAAAACATTTGAAAAGCCAACTTGTTCAGCATAAAAAATTAGGTCAGCGACAAAAAAACTGAGAAAAGTTGGCCATTTTTTCGTGCAATTGTTTTTGTTATCGTATATGGATTGTAAGATTTGTATTTTAAAAGAGTTTTGTTCAAAATTCAAAAAGTGTAGGTTTTTTATGTTGAAAAGGGCGGTTATTAATTTTGTTAATATTTTATATCAATACTATTGTTCTTTCACCGGTTACTCGGATTTGTGTTGGACTGACATATATTTTCATATTAATTGCCATTAATTGACAAAAAAAATTTTTTTTTAATTTATCTTTCTAGGTATTTTATCGGGGGGGGGGGGGAGAAACTATTTATTTTATTTTGAGTTTAAACGTAAAAGTCTATGTAATCAAGACCATATGTTTTAAAAGTTCTGATAAATTTTTCTGATCTTTTTGTATAAATAATATTGATTCCTGATGATGGGTATTAATTCCCGACCGCCCAGAGTAAACGTTAACAATTAAACGGTCACGATAGCTCACGTGGTAAGAGCTGCGGCGTAGTGAGCCAGTTCGAATCTAGCTGGTGACACTGACTTTTTCAATTCAACCAAAACCTTTCACAAAGAGATTAATTAATTGATAGAAGTAATTTGGTCAATAGACCACTAAATATAATGGATTAAATAAATAAAGTTTTTACTTTATTATTTTAAAAAACCATATAGAAATTTTGTACGATTAACCAACAAATTATCACATTATATCTAAATTATTATAAACAAATAGCAGAATGCAAACATAGGCATATGGTGAAATGTCGAAACTTGACAGATCAAAAGCAACTTGGATAAGCGGATCACGCGACCGAAAAAATGCTAACAAAAACTCAGCTTATAGCTGTTTACTACAGTAATTATGATGTGTATTATAATTCTAGTTTAATTATGCTTTCACTGGAAAATAGACGAGTTTCCGCATAAAATATAACACACGGACGTTGATCAGTACTGGTTTACGGACTGTCACTTTGATAATTGGGTTATTAAGGCTTTCTAGTAGAGTATTAATACGATTAAAACCTTAAAAATACGCATAAATCAGGTGACACGTAATGCACCGGAGCCGAGTTCGAAAATAAAACGGGTTCACTCTTTGAGTATATTAGGATTTGAGGAACCGGTGGGAGTATATAGAAATAGACTCCACACATCACTCACGGACGTTTTCCCTGCTATTCACACATTTCACTTATTTTTTGATGAAAATAATATCCTCCTGAGCCATTTTAATATCTTGCTTGTTAATCATATTACTAATTAAAGGAAATCAAGAAGTGTGTTAAGTACGAATGTACTGCAATTCATGTTTATTTTCGTTCGATGACGAAAACGGAGACTTGACGCAAACATCATTTTATGGTTGAAACGGAAAAGATTCTGATTAACAATTCTTAAAAAATTGAAAGCATCATTTTTTTATGGGCAGCTCGCACACCGAGAATCATGTGCTATGGTAGCCAATTTAGATTCCTCTAATAATAAAACATTCTAAATCGGTAATAATAAATGGGCAAACTGAATTTCAACAAGTTATTCCCTGCAGTAGGAGGCATTTTTTCCTCCTTTAAAACCTGTAAACATCAACCTGTTTGCCAACATTCTCATCAACAGGTTTCACCAAGAAATGACAGTGACTTTTCATTTGTAAGTACGTCCGGGATTAAAAAATAATAAAAGCAATTGGCATAGTGCTGAACCTAGGTGTTGGCCTACGAGTCCGTGGACTCGTGCTAACAATTTATTGGGTCCGTCTTCACCCACGTGTTTGTTAACTACTCAATGCCACGAAACGCGTTTGAGTAGTTCAACAAGCCCGAGATTGAAGACTGACCCAAAAGTGACCCAATACCGGTTCACCACAGGCATATAGGCGAGAATGTGAGACCGGCGGCCGGTTTCTTAAAGCTTGGCGAATATCTCGTTTTTTATATTCACCGTCAATTGCGAAACAATTTTGAAATCGGTAAAACAAAGTTCGCATTTTTTAACATAACAAACACGTTATGTCCAATTAATCATTTTTTGCCATTTGTAACTTCTATAAAAATACAATTCCTACCTCCACCTCGTCATTATGATACAGCGAATCTATAAACATTGCACATAAATATGATACGATAAATACCGGTTTAAAATGTTACATAGACAAAAGAAAAAACGGGGATGTCATATTTCCATGTCAATTTTAACGAAATTCTCTTATCTTACGAAAATAATTACAAGGTTGGCCATTGAAGTTTGGGTCAAAACACAACGATTATAAACTGCTCAAAAATCAATAAGGATATTGCCAATATTTTGCAGTATTTACTTTCTCTAGCATTTTGATATATTATTTATCAAAAGTGATTATGTTTTTATCCCAAGGAAATAAAAGGTTTCCGTTTCATAATTTTGTTTATTGGAGACAATAATTTTTTAAAATAATCAATACCGTTTGTAATGATTTCTGTTAGTTAAAAACCTCTGTGCGCCTGTTGGGCATACTGTTAACAATGCTGTCACTAATTTCTTAATGAATTTCACCCAATAGATGTTGCAATCCTGCGTCTGAGTGACGTGATCCAAATATCAGCCTTACTGGCATCGCATGTTCTGGACTGTAGTCTAGAGGAAGAACTGGATACAATGGGGGAAGGAGCAGATGGGAATTTTTTAAGTTTCTAAACACTGATGAACAACTCTGCCTCCATGAGGTCTGGCATCGTCCATCCAGAAATCGAAAATCTTTGCCAATGTGATCCCCGTATGTATTCCTCGATGATTTCTTGCACATAACCGACTGCGGTGAGGTTGCCTTCGACAATATGGAGTCCAATTCGTCCTCCCATGTAAATCCTAGCCAGGACCATTACAACACCTACTCCAAACTGCACTGAAGGGAGCACGAACTGGGGCATTGTACGCATCTACTGTTCTCGGTACTCTTCGGCGCTTGCCCACAGACAGAAACGCGACATATCAGTAACCATAACAGCATTTCAACTGGTGAGCTATTCTAGCGCCTCGTTGCGCGGGTGTTGCTGCAGGTCGTCTCAAAGGGACATACGATGTGAGACTAACTTCTCACAAACGATTACGAAGTTGAAAAGGCCTTGTCAAAACATCTTGTACTTCAATTAGGATATAGCACTATGGCAAGAGTTCCGTCTTGCAGCGATGGCAATATTTCAATCCTTCCTTCGCGTCTAATGCGCTGAGATCCAATATCAGACCTCCTATTGGCTCCTCCAGACTCTTGGAATCGGGCTAAAGCTCGGGAGACACGCTCTGGAAACGCTAACTGCCTCTGCGATATCCACTTGCCAGCGACCTCAAGGAATCATTCTCACAATAATATTGCCAATTTCTGGTTCAAGTTTGTCATCCATCGTTAACGAGAATAGAACTGGATTAAAATGAAAAAAAGATGAGAAAAGGTATTTGTTTACAATATGGGTTCTTGATGTTTATTATTCGTACGTAAATCCGTTATTGAAAATGAGTATTACCATTTGTTTGCTTTTGGTTTGTATTTTCTATAATGTTTATCCAGCTAGCAAGAATATATTAGTGAATTTAATTCCAATAAATAATTAACAATAAATCACAGATATAAATATTCATTTTTGAGCAGTTTATATTAGCGCGCCGTTTGAATCTGCATTCGCCGCATTTTTTGCCCAATATTCACGTAAGGAAGCAAAATTACCGCTGGGAAAAAAATCAAAACTCGATAAGATAATCAAGAAAGATAATTCGATCACTTCTCGCCTTTAAACATTAATCCTTTGGTTATTTATTCAAGATATTGTAATAAAATAATCGAATATTACCATTTATTAACAGTGGTGAAATGTGTTTTACCTTTTTCAACTGACTTTTCTTTTTTTTTTTTTTTTTTTTAATTGAATAATTGAGGTTGTTCAATAGGTAAAATTTATAATTTCACACTATTTCGAGTGTGTGGAAAAGAAAACAAATTGCCAATATAGAAAATTTAAAAATAGAAGATAAAACAAGCCAAACAAAAAAAGTGATAAGCGGACAGCAATGAGATTTTCCATACTGAAGTCTCTCGGACCGACTACATCATATATTTATTATTAATAAAACAGTCAACATACTCATTTAATTAAACAATCAATTAAGTTAATGGCTGTAATAAGTGCTTGAACCACCGGTCGCCAAACAACACACATTGTTTGTAATGGTAAATTACAACACTTTTCAACAGACAAAAAGAAATTATATAGTAAATCATTAGTATGTCAATATTATATATATATATATTATATTTCACACCCTTGTATATATATTATAGAATCGTTTACATTTCAAAAGCTTATTCCAAGGCCGGGACTTAACGATCGCGATCTTGCCCTCTGACGCTAAAAACTCAATTTAAAAAAACCTGAATAAAATGAAGTGGCAGCGCCGTCGGACTGATCGGCAGGGAAGCTCTCACGTACCAAGAGCACTTTCGATAGATGGCCCTCGGAGGATCTAACTGGTAGAAGGTCACATTTTCAACATTAAGGATAGCCAGGCGACGTTGACACACGGGCCTGTTTCTTCTGACCCAAAGCCCGCCTGCCCAGCAAGTAGACAGAAGTTGCTCGATATGTCACATATTATGGAAGGTTGCAACTGCTTGGCTCCTTGGAGAGCGTGTAGGAACGGGACGCGATATGAGAATCGTGCTTGAGCACGGCAGCCGATTTTTGTAGGGAACAGGGTTGTTTTATTGCATATAGTACTGGCGATTTTGTTTATCTAGCGTGTGTTGTGAGTGAGTGAATCATTGGTCAAAGTGTGTAATGTAAAAGGAGTTATGGTGGAATGTAGTACCTCCAACGACCCTCAATTAGATTACTTGAGTGAATAGAAAGTGTAGGAAAGATGTATGAGAATGAATTAGGGTGTGAATAGGCTTGGATTTAGAAACTGACTGCGTTGAGAGATGAAATGACCTCGCTGTTTTGGTCTGACCCCGGACACCCAGTGGATGATTCCCGGGGCCTGCCAGTAATTTATTGTAAATTGCAAAGTCAGGAATTGCCTGTAGGCTGCGAGAAGTGGTAGGTTCAACTTGGTACACATGGGGATGAATGCGGTGCAGAGTTGAGGTTATATAAATCAGAAATCATAAAAGCTGATTCTTTCAATAATTGAATAAACCAAATACGACATTTCAACTCCTTAAGGGATATATATAGTGTAAATTATTTTTTAGGAGAAAGGAAGACCAGTTATAAGTATATGTTTCTTAATGACCAGTTGTTTCATAATTGGTTCACTATGCTGTGAGGAGCGGTCAAGAATGAGGTAACACCTATTTCATTTTTTTGCCGACGTTTCGACCTCCATTCCGGTCAACTTCAGGGACTGGGTAAACTATACATTAATTATATTAGTTTTTTTTCCGAGGGTTCGCAACAGCAGAGGTCATATAAACCCTCAGGGTGCCGGTGTTTTTGAAAAAAGTCCATTTGTAAGGATGTCGGGTTCGAATGCAGGGCCGCTGGATTCGAACCGGGGACCTTTACCTTACAGTGATGAACGCCGTGTCAAAGACGAAACCTCGCGGCCACCGACGCCCCCTATATTAGTTATTACAGTTAGTTCTTAAACTGTATTTTTTCCAATGAACTATATTTTATAATTTACCCAGGCCCTGAAGATGACTCGAATAAAGGTCGAAATTGGGGTAAAAAAATTCAAATAGGCGTTTTTCTAAACTACCTCATTCTTGACCGCTCACCACAACTTCAACAAACCATTTATAAAGGGCAATTATATATTCCGTTTCCTAAAATTTCTCTATTCAATTTGTTAACTTAACAAAAAGATTATCATATGTTATCACGACAATAATGACCCTTAGTTATGGGTTGTAACTGATCACCACAATCCACAATATCTTCGAAGTATTAGATGAATTTAGTCAAATAGTCTTTTTTTTGTCTTTCTACCTATAAGATCTTTAAAAATAAGCAACCTTGAGAATAAAAACTGTTAAAATATTCTTCTTTTATCCTTTAATCAAAAAGTTGAACGATTTTTTGAATAACAATAACATTTTGATTTCGATTTGCCAATCTTGATCTTGAAAGCATTTTTAAGGATTTTTGTAACACAACTGTGTTTGATGCGGAATGTTAAAAAGTCGAAAAAAACGCTCGCACAAGGAAAAGTCGATTTAATTTCAGGCCTTGTTTACCACAGCGGTTTGTTTATATTGAGAAAACAATATTTGTGTCAATGGAAAAAATTCAGAACTACGATATAGGAAACGTTTATTAACAATATTTTAACTTTAAAAGAACCTATTGTTTCTTTAAGGCGATATTCTACAATGAAACTACTTAGATTTAGTGAATTTCCAATTTACGCAACTTTATCCTAGCAAATTTATGTTGTGAGAAATTTAACGAAATTATTATTGTATTCTCTCGAACTGGGCAAGGCTGCAATTTAAAAATAGACCCTCCTCAACCAATTGGCGAAGGACGTTCAGTATTACCAAAGTTCGTTTATATTATTTACGAGAAATGGAATTCGACCCTTGGAGAGATCGAAACGCTCGGCGGGTGGACCCTAGCAGTGCAAATTGCATAGAAGATACAAGGATAATTATATACAGAATAAATATCCACGCGAACGGTTATTATCCTGGATAACATAATTTACAAGTGAGGAGTGGTGCAATAAAGTAATGACTTGTCTGAACGTTCAACATTTGACCTCGGTTCGATGTACGGTAAATATTTATTGCCTGTTCTCCCTTACGTTGTGAAATCTGGGACGATCCGAACAAACAACTTATTGAAAATTTGTTTAGTTAACATTAAAATTTCAATTGTAATATATTAAAATAAGATCGGAAATGAAGCTAATTAGAAAGAAAAATTAAGTTTTCACTACCTCATGACAGGTTAAACATTAATCACTAAAGTAATAGGTTAACAAATATGATCATCTATTGACATTTTAAAATCAATGGTTTCAAGTACAGTGGATTTAAATGTTGAGAAAGAAAAAAAAAAGCAGCAGAATAAACATCTCCAGTGCATTTTACGACAAAAATCCTCAAAAACTCGAGCTGTTTTCGTTTTAATTGGCATCATCATTGATCGTTTTTGAATTATTGATTGAATTGAGTTAGAATGGATAATGAAAAAAGGTACGAGGAACCACATATTTATTATCCAACTGGTTAAACGCCCAAGGTTGATTAATTTATTCAGATTGATTAAATTATCGTTTAATATTTATTACTTACTTGTTTAAAGAACGGAAATTTATCAAAAGATGTTCAAATCCAATAATGAAAAAATTAATACATTTTCCTATTCGATTAATTGGGGGGCCATGTTCGCTTTTTGGTTTGTAACTCATTTACATAAAACAAATAACACACATCGAATTATGAGATTTTGATTATTATGTGACGCTGTCGGAAAAAAGCCTCGCAGTTTAAATAATAAATGGGCGAGCTAATTTAATTGAATTACTTGATCAGTTGATTACTCAATTAAATGAACAATAGACGAATTTTAACAATTACCAGGACCCCCTTGTTCAACATGGCAAGTTCGTTAAAGCTTTCAAAATCCCTTCTAAATATACATTCAAGAGGGATTCTTTCCAAAGCAGGAATATTTTATTTTTCATTCTACTGGAAAAATCATTTCATATAAAAATTTTTGAGTGTAACCATTTCGACAAAGCTATAATTTCACTGAATAAACAATTCCGGGTGATTCACTGACGATTTGATTTTAGCTTAGAATTAGAATGAGAAGCATTTTTGTTTTAAGATGCTAGAAATGTGTGGAGATTAGTTACCGTTAATCGATAATTATTCAGATAGCGTGAGATGCGGTCTGGTGTGTTGTAGGATTCAGAAAAACATTTTCTTTATCGTGCCGACGTTTCGATCTTTATTGGGATCATCTTCAGGGCCTGGGATTTACAAACATTGTTTCAATTTAATAAATACATTTAGGATGTGGAAAAGTGAATTTATACAATGCAAAATATATATTTTTTATATTCAATCAAAGAATTTCTACTCGCTCAAAGTGTCTTCTTTGTAATTGTGCCATTCTTCCGTGTCGTGTTGAGAGTGCCAGTGAGATTTTGTTGTTTTAACTTTGATTGAATATAAAAAAATATTTTCCATTGTATAAATTCACTTTTCCACATCCAAAATATATTTGTTAAATTTAAACAATGCTTGTACATCCCAGGCCCTGAAGATGATCTCAATAAAGATCGAAACGTTGGCACGATAAATTAAGATGCCGAGCGTTTCTGCTTGTAAGGAGCCGAAAATCTTTTTTACAGTCTTTGTAGTGCTTGTATTTTAAAACAATTAAGTATCAGTTGATGCATTAGTTTTACAAAATTAAGTAAAGTAGGCCAAACAAGCGTTTTTATCTAAATGAACAAATCTCTTACTTTTACAAGATCTTCGTTTTAAGCACCCCCTTAAAACCTAAAAATTCGTATTCTCATCGCAATAAAAAAATACACAGTTTGAGCTGGATTCGACGATAGTGCGCACAAAATTTTTCAACTCCTAGGTTTATTTTATGTTTAAAATTTTAATGCCATTATTATTAGTCATGCATTACGTGTTGTTTATAGGGTCGGAAGGTTTCCTAAGAAACATTAAAAACCCAACAATTATGTACAAAAGTAAATATGTACAAGAAAAGTGTTTTTTGCATTGTTTCAGATCTATTGTCAGAGAACTATCATTTCCTCTTAAGCATCATCGAGATTTATGTTCATGTGAGTTACTTATGTACAGTTGTGCGGAGAAGATGAACCCGAATGTGATGGTTTACTCCATAAAAAACGAAATTGACAGAGTTTCAGACTTACTCACAAATATCTTGAATATAACTATCAAGTTAGTACAGTAGTAATAATTAATCATGTTAATCAAATTTCCATGGTCATGTTTCTCAACGAAAAAATTCAGTTATGTAGCGAAACTGAGGGTGAAAGTCGTTGTTTACTCCAAAAGAATTATGTTACAAACTAATTTGTTAATTGAAATTCTGGGATATACTGAAATATGTTTGGTGTAGGAGAAATTCAAACCCAACAAATATCTATAAATGTAAATATATATAAATGGTATGTACGTTTTGATGAAAAATTGTTTTTGACGGGGTTTCAGACCTATTGACAACTATCTTGAATATAACTGTGAAGTCAAACGCGCCATGTCGTTGGTTACTCCACAAGAAACGTTAAAAACCAAACAAATATGCATGAGTGTACCTTATAAAAAAAATGGCGTTTTGACACGGTTTCATATCAATTAGCAGACTTCATAACTATCATCAAAATCTTAATGTTCCATAACGAAAACTTACAGTTTTACGCGAAAGAAGCTACAAACACATTTGCTCATTGAAACTAGGCGACATACTGAAATATCTTTGCTGGAGCAGAAATTAAAAGACAAAAAATATATATAAATGGAAATATACAAATATAAATATGTATTTACGATGTAATAAAAAGTGTTTTAGATATGGTTTCAAGCCTATTAAACCTATTTGCATATAACTGAGAAGCTAAACGCGAATATCGTTATTTACTCGACACGAAGCCTCAAAAACTCAACAGATATGTACGTTATGTTTTTTGTCTGTTTTTGTAATACAGGGATTCAGACCTATTGACAACTATATTGAATATAACTGAGAAGCTAAACGCTCCACAAGAAACCGCAACAAATATGTACGTTATATGAAAAAGTTGTTGACAGGGTTTCAGATCTATTAGCGGACAAATATGATATTTGTTGTACGCGAATATCGTTGTTTACTCCACAAGAAAGAAGCCACAAACTCATTTGTTAATTTGAATTCCGCGATTTTCTGAAATATGTATGGTAGAGGAGAAATTAAAGCCCAATAAATACACAAATAGAAACAGGGTTTTACGTTGTGATAAAAATGTATTTTTGACAGGTCTCTGACCCATTGGCAACCCTTTTGAATCTAACTGACAAGCTAAACGCGAATGCCGTCGTTTACTCATACAAGAAACTTTAAAAACTGAACAATGTAATTGCATAGAGAAGCTGTACGCGAGAAAGAAGCTAGACACAGTTGTTCATGAAATTACGCGTTATACTGAAATATATTTGGTATAGGAGAAATGATATTTTTAATTAAGATGTTGAGCAACTTTTGGGAATTTCAGAGAGCTGTTGATTCGAGTACAACTCAAACAACCAGCTATTTGCCAAAATAGTACGGACAGTGTTGGATGAAATTGTACGTCTGACGGTTTGAAGAATAGCTACTTTATCAGGAAGAGATGGTGAGAGTGAGAAGATTGAAGAGTGATATTGTGACTTATCACTCAAGGTTGAGAGAAGACGAGAGGGAACGGCTGGGAGGTTTTTCTCAGGTTGAAACACGTGTTCTAAGTTCGCAGGTTACAAATATCTCGGCGAGAACGTCAACACGGGATGGAAATCCTACCGAAAAGGAAAAATAGACGAAACACGGGCGGACAGGGGGTTCCGACTCGGCGGAGGCCGATTCTATACCTACAAAGTTGAAATTGTCCTTTACCTGTTCTTGGGCGTGTATTTATCCGGCTTGACGAACACCTCTCCGACGCGAATCCAGTCTGACACACCGTTCGGTAACGTACTTAACACTCCCGTCCTGTCGCCGTTCGGAGTCCCGTAGCGGGCTTTGACGCACACGCGGTAGGTCTTCTCCTTCTCTCCAGCCGGGAGGACGACGTCGACGAGGGCGTAGGTGGCGTTGGCCCATCGGAGGCGCGTCTCCCTCAGGCCGTCCTCGGGGCATCCGCCGCCCCCGTCCTCGGCCCCCGCGAGGGCGAACTCGTCCGAAGGGGCGAAACCGGAGCCCCGGAGAGCGAGTGAGAGCCGGACGCCGCCCGAAGAAGGCCTCGAACGCGTCCAGTCGGCCACCTCGACGTGGTCCACCTCCGGCACGTTCCTCGCGACGCTGGTCCCCGTCGCCCGCGTCACCAAAAGACCCAAGAACGAAATCGAGACGAGCCTCAAGAGACCGGTCGCCATTGGTGATTCCTTCCACACTGGCTCGCTGTGGAAAACCAGTCGATTGAAGAGCCGCTGGTGGGGGCAGCCGGTCGACTTTCATGCGCTCTCGAGCCCACGGACGAAACCCGCTCTCGCCGCCAACAACAAGAACCTCCGCGGACCCAAACTTCAACAACTCATTTCCACATTCCCTTTTTTATTAATTTATTTGTTTCTGTCATTCCAATTCGTTTTGCCTCAGAAGCCGATTACTAGTTCGATAATGCTTGCGTTACCGTATAACAATAATTTTTACGTAGTCAAGTTTTAATAGTTTTACGTTATTTCCTTAATATAGGTTCAATACTAAAAAAAGGACAGGTATGTACAGCTTGGAATTATTCCACCTGACAATAGTTTTATATGTGTGGTGATTAGAGCAAGAATGTCACAATTACACAGAAGACAAACACTTTGAGTGAGTTGAAATACTTTGGTTAAATATATTTAAAAAAATATATTTTGCATTGTGTAAATTCACTTTTCCACATCTAAAATGTATTTCTTAAATGTAAACAATGTTTGTAAATCCCAGGCCCTGAAGATGATCTCAGTAAAGATCGAAACGCAGCACGATAAAGAAAATGTTTTTCTCAAACCTTCATCACACCGGACAGCATCTCACGATTAAACGATAGCTTTATATATACTAGGTTTTACCAGCGACTTCGCCCACGCGGGACTCTGTTTCAATGTCCCATTCTAGTGCGATGCAGAAGGCATTCTAAATTCTAAATTCTCAACTCCTTCTGTTCATCAGATGAATAGAATTTTACCATCACTTCGATGGTAAAAATTGTCCGTTGATCGCCTTAGGGATGGAATTTCAAAAAATCCTTTCTTAGCGGCTCTCCATGTCATTATAGGAATGTACTGTCGAAATTTCAGCCCTTCAGATCCAACGGTTTGGTCTGTGCGTTGCCTGTCAGTCCGTCACAGTATTTCAATACCGTGATTTATATACACTGACAGGCAAAAAATTCTGTCCTTAATTTGTCTCATTGTTTTCATCGGTAAACTTGTTTATGCTATCTTTTAAGTTTTGGATGTCAGTTAGATGTAATCACACATAATCCTTAATACAAAAAAGGGTAAAAGATTTTTCAAAGCTTACTTTGTACGGAATTTAAAACATTTATTCAGTCTCATTTGAATTATGAAGCTATAAACTGTTTAGTTTTCATTTTTACTTTCTTAATTTCAATTCGTAAACTTAAAAATTAGTGCTAAGGCGGTGGCGCGTGGTATGGCACTTAGTGATGGACGTTCCATCAAGTCTGCGGCTATTGCTATCGGAGTTTCCTACGAAACTATGCGAGAGGCCGTTTTCGAGAAACTGGTCCTACCATAGAAGGCCCGGTACTGGACGCGCCCTAAGGTAACAGAACCAAAGGATGATCGTTTTTTGACTTTGAGAATTTAGAAATACCGTAATGTATTTCAAGTTCTAGAAAATTTGAAGTGTCCAAAGTTCTGAACGCATTGCTCGAAGAAGAGTCAATCAGTACGGACTGATGGCCTTTCGCCCCGTAAGAAGACCAGAATTGACCAAAACACATAGAGCTGCATGGCTCGCATTTACAAGAGAATACAGCCATTGCCCTTTGGACGATTGGTCAGCCTGGCCATCCCATTCTCAAGAACATTTATGGGATATCCTCAAAGGACGAATAACAGCTAGTCCATCACTTCCCGTAACACTCCACGATCTTCGTGAAGAATGAGCTAACCTCCATCGGAGAGCCATTTACTGGTAGAAGTTATTAAAGTAAGTAATTAAGGCAAAATAAGGAAATACGCGGTATTGAAATGCCAATTAAAAATCTAAAATTATTCATAAAACTTGATATGCGGTCTGGTGTGACGTAGGTTTTAGAAAAACGTTTTCTTTATGGTGCGGACGTTTCGATCTTTATTGAGATCATCTTCAGGGCCTGGGATTTACATACATTGTTTACATTTAGCAAATACATGTAGGATGTGGAAATGTGAGTTTAAACAATGTAAAATATTTTACGTTTATATTCAATCAATGTAAATCTAAAGGAAAATTGCAACAAATTTTATCTGTTCTTTTTTAATATATTTTTCCATTTTCCTTTAGCATTTTACATTTTTAAAACTTTTTTAGGAAAAGACTCCAGTATTAAACGTGAAAAAATGTGAAATTTTGATTAATTTGTACAAATATATATTACACTACAAGCGGGTAGAATTTTTTGCCTGTGTATATAGATTTTTATAAATGTAATAAAAAGTTACAAGAAATGTAACGATCACTAACTGTTGCGGAGGTGTGTTAGTAATTAATTTAGATTTGATAGTACACACTTCGTCGCCACTGTTTTTTCCTTACTAATCTTCTTTTACACACATTTTTGGTATTGTTACCCAAATAATGTTATGTTAGACAAATTGAAATGTTTTTATACATATTTTTTTATAAGTTTTCGAAAATGTACATGGATTCCCAGGAAGAGTGTTTAAGGCTACGGTATCCCCTGCACTGTACCTATAGTTTCCTGAATCAACAAGGAATTTGATTATTAGAATCGATTGTAGAGGTCGTATTTTCCCAAGGTTCTTCGAAAACGTAAGAAAGGTTTGCAACAACAGTTTTAGTAAAAAGTTCGTTTCACTTTGGTAACAGCAGACATACGTATATTGATGTAGTTAGAAATCACAAAAATATTACCATACAAGATTTAAATTAAATTCGCCATTTTGCAAATCAAAATATTTGGGAATTAAATTCACGCTTTGAAAAATCAAACGCGCCGTTAAAATATAGGAAATTTTACAAGGCTCCCACCTGGAAATTTGCACAAGTCTTGATGACACAAAAACTGGGGAAACCGCAGAACGAATTTATCCATCCCTACTACCAACAGTCTCTTAAAGTATTGAAAGATTATTACTAAAAATAATAAAGCCCACTATAGAAAAAAAATTACCCCTACCAATGGAAAACTCCTTACCAAGACACTAACCACACTATCCTCAAAGACCTCAGGTGGTCAGGTCAGACCAGGTGTCAATTCACACCAACCTCTTGAAACAATCCTAACCCTATTGTTCGAGCCCTCTCCACACATTCAAATCCTGAGACTCGAACACGTCCCCTTAATCGACAATGATATCTTCTTGCCTTTATGTGTCCTCCGGGTGGAGCCTGGACATTGGCGTTAGTAATTTGGCCGTGTGAAAAACGTGCCGAGATAATTATCAGTTACATGTGTTAATATGTACAGGCTACAAATAAAAATAAAAAAAAATATTTCCTAGGAGAGATAACGATTGTTCCAAAGTTATATAAATGCTGGGAGAAAACAGCAGATTCGTCGGCACCCGTATAAAAGCCTTGAGAAAAAGAAAATATTTTTCTACGAATGGGTAACATTAGATACCTAATCTGGATATTCAAACACGCTTGAAAAGTAACACTCGATAATGAAAACTGGTGGCTTCCCAGCAGAGATTTTATTGGAAAATCTAAATCAGCTAAGCTTTACAATATCTTATTCCAAACAATGGCAAGAGATAAGATAGCCATTTTGAAAATGCTTGGGAATAACGCCAGTAATTGAGAAATGTGCTGAAGAGGAAGAGAAAATTTTGGTTTTGCCTCCTTCAGGTTTCAACTCGACCTTCGATTTCTCAAAAACAATTTTTAAGTTTATTTACGAGGAGAACTTTCTGACCCTATAACAAACCAAATCGATTCAGCTACAATAATATAAAATAAGAGAACTACCTGGTTTATTTTTATGATAATCGGTTTACTATCATCGGTATAATTCCATTTTCAACTCGGTAATACACAAAATTTTGTGGCAAAAGCCCAGTTTCTCAGTCGCGAACCTCAACACTTTAAAAGTCGTCACATTTTACATCACATAAGTACGTATGAACGATCACAATAAAGGGGGCGTCGGTGGGCACAGCGGGTTAGGCGTTGACAAGCCGCTCATCACTACAACGTAAAGGTCCAGGGTTCGAGTCCAGCGACCCTGCATTCAAACCCAACATACTTACATATGGGCTTTTTTTTTAAACACCGGCATCCTCGTAAGACCCTGCTGTTGTGAACCCTCGTTAAAAAAATGCTTTTATAAAAAATACTTTATTTGTAATTCTCAGAGGTTTTTATTTGAATGAAGCGATAAAACCAAACTGGTCTGTAATCCTATGTACGTTGTAGCGTCTCTTTAAGAATGGACATTTCTTCTAAATTATTTGTGTAATTATATAATGTCATACAGGAGGGTTTGACGTCCAGCCTTTGGGTGATGCGGACGACGGGTCAAACCGCTTTACAATACTTTTTCCAATATTATTCACAATAAAAAATTCCATGGGCTTTGCCAAGATATGAACCCAGTACTGCTAACATGGCGATGGGAGTCGGACGCTCTAACTACTTGGCCATCTCAGTGACCTTGGGTCGCCTTCCATAAAAATAAAACCATCACCAATTAGTAGCATGTAAGGAACGACTTCTCCTGATAACACATCTTCAATGTATCGCGCACTTGTTAGGGAACCTCGATGAAGATCAAATTTGTGCGACTTCCCATAAAACTTTCTGCCCAAACCATCACAACAACACCTCCATAGATGTGGTTAAAATGTTGCTATGATGTATCTCATGTTCTTCTCCTAACCCTCTCTCCGCCGCCAGAAGACCTCGAACAAAACCTTGCCTCGTCCGAAAACAAAATATTAGTCCAATCTTGCTTAGATCAGTTAATTAAATTTCTTGCGTAACTTAACCGAGCTGTTCGGCGCTTTGTCAGAAGTTCTGTACGAGTGGCAGGCTTTCTCCATTCAAGTCAACTTCTGAAAGTCTTCGCCTTATCTCAGAATCGCAGGGGTCGAAACTGGAATTTCATCCCCGGGAAGCACGTTTCACTTTCACGTTATTTCAAGTCCATGGAAAATAACACGAATTTTCTCTTATGCATTTTTTAATTCAATTGATTATACACAATTTTTTCGAAATGAAAAAGTTTTCATATATGTACAATTTACAAATAACTATAAAAAATAATAAAAGTTGGTATTTTTCTAATTATAATTTTAATTAGTTTTAGAATTTTTATTTTACATTAAATAATATAGTAAAAAAAAACTAAGTAATAACACTAAAACGTTGGAAATTTTGTCTACCATTAACCATCAATTGAAAACAGCAGAGGTCATATAAATATGACCAAATAAATGTAGGGCCGCTGGATTCGAACTCAGGACCTTTAACTTGCAGTGACGAGCGCCGTGTCAACGCCCAAACCGTTGCGGCCACCGACGACCCTTATTATTATTATTATTATTTTATTTTTTATAAAAATAAAATTATTTGTAAGGTACATTAAGGGGGCTTAAATCTCTATTTGTACCTTTAAAATAAATAAATCAAAATAAAATAATCTTAAGGACGAACAAATCCTTCTACCCTAGCAGTTTCAAAAAAAATTTTTTTTTATAAATAACTGTTTGAAAATAGTTTTATAAAAATATTTTTTAATGAATTATGATCTCTTGATAATAATTTTTCCATTGCCTTGCAAACTAAATCGGAAGGCTTTTGCATCATCTTGATGATCGATTTATGTAATTAATTTACAATACGTTAGCCAGGATTTAAAGATCTGTTTGTTTACTAAACCCTCCTCAGCAGAAGAAAAGATTAGATATCTAAATAGACCTTAGGATAAGATTAGATTTTATTGGGCCGACGTCTTTGCAATTTACGAACACTAAATAGGTAAGAATTACGACACTATTAGGCACACGTCGGCTTTTATTAGCAAGTCATAAAAAATAAACGAAGGCTGGTAAAATAATGTATTTTATGGGTATTTAAAATACCTATCTTTTTATGTCATGAAATGTAACTGCTAGTCTTATACGGCAATTGGATTGAAACGGTCAGTACGTTTCCGTGGTGTAGCGGTTATCACATCTGCCTAACACGCAGAAGGTCCCCAGTTCGATCCTGGGCGGAAACAAATTTTTTTAAAAGTCTTATCTATTTCATTTTCAAGTTACTTAAGATTTTTTAAGAAAATGTTTATATTTACTTCAAAAACCCGAACATTTTGTCTTGTCGAATACAAATTTGAATAAGGTATTACTATTATTTTACCGTTTATAAAAATAAATTTATTTGTAAGAAATGTACATTTAAGGGGGCTTAAAGCTCTATCTCTCAAAGCTGTTTATTTTCATTTGAGTAAGCTCTCTTAATTTATATACGTACATAGTAAATGATTATTATGAAGGGCAAATATACTTAAAGACAAAAAAATGGACGCTTATTTTCTTGCTTATTTCCAACTATACATCTGCATTTTATTGTTATATTATAATTACAATACACTTATTTTAATGTTAACCAAATTCATGAGTTTGAATAAATAATTATAATGGTTTGAAAGTGAATCCATTTAGAAACCAGAAAATCATTTAACAAAAGAATAAATTGTTAATTAAATTAGAATACTTCACTATATTTTGATAAACTTACTTATCTCCTTTTATAAACTTGTGAACTGTAGGTAATTTTTTTTTTTTTTTTTTTTTTTTTTTTGGGTGGGGGCGTCAGCAGTATATTGAGAGCCCCCCCCCCCAAATTGTTCTGGATAATCTTTTAAATAATATAAATTTTTATTTTAATCACATGCAGAAGGGTCAAATCAGAGATTGGGGTAATAAACAAAGGCATAAAAATAATAAAATAAGAAATAATAAGTAGTAGTAAATTGAAAACTATTAAAGAAACATATAATGACAGAAGTTGTCAATAAATCAATAACAGTTTGTTTTCATTTGAGTATAGTAAAAAAAAATTTTTTAAGTTAAATTAAGTACATCCTTATTTTAATGTATATCAAATTAAAAGAGATCACAAATTCATGAATTTTAGTCAAAATATTATTTAATTATGACAGTTTGAACAAAAATTCTCCATAACACTAGAAAATCATTTGGTGGTAAATTAAAAGTTAACTGACAATTTATTCTATTATCAATGATTATCAGGTGTTTCAGCGAATTTCATTTCATCACTATCATAATTAAATCATTTTTGTTTAATTGGTGAATTATTATTATTTGGCTTTTTTCCACTGTAAAAGTGTGGGTTATTATACGTTTTAAAAGGTTAATAATTTGTTTAATTTTTTATATGTTTTAACTAAAATGATAAATCTATAACTTCAACTAAAAATTAGCGAGTAATGATTTGTCCGAAAAATGTCGGGTTCGAATGCAGGCCTGCTGGATTCGAACCTGGGACCTTTACCTTACAGAGATGAGCACCGTGTCAATGCCTAAACTGTCGCTGCAACCAGTGCCCACTTGTTAATTAATATCGTTATTATCTTCAGTATTTAATAAACAGCCATTAAAATAATTATAATAAATAATAATAATAATAATAATTATGAATGCCAAATCCAATGCTATACAGGAAAAATATCAAAATTCTGTACTGAGAAATAGCAAATATAGTCAGACATTTTTTTTATATAATAAAATTAACAATGCAAACTCCAGTTAAATTAGTAGCAGTTTAACAATTATAATATATAACAATTTTCTTCAGGTTATCATTATACAAAGTAAATGGTGAAAGCTTCAAACTTTTTGTTTATTAAGTACACAAAAATTTAATGAATATAGCCATTACATAGTGTATCCATGACGTGAATATAACTTTACTCAAGATAACAGGACTGTCTTTGTTTTGCAACTTATAAGAAACTGTAAACATTTGTAAACAACGTATGAAACCTTCATACTAATTTATTAATTATTAATTACGTTGTTAATCGGGCTTCTTTTCCTTCTTTCATTCCTTTGAACCTACCATCAGCGATGAGCGAACGTGTTGTCTTGGATTAGTTTACTCAGAAATGATCACTGCTCAGACATATTTTCAACATCTTAATGTTATTATCATCGCATCAATTCTGTGATAATAAATGATTAATTATTCTTTGTATCGAAGGCAATCCTCTAATATAAATACACCTCAAATTTGTCTTTGTTGTTTTCAATTAGATATTATACTACAGATGTTGAAATATTTTGCTGAATGGCGGACAGACAAATACACACTTTTATTATTTAGAAACACTCTTCTAATTTGGTTGACCTAGTTTAATTGTCAAAATATCCTATTACATTCATGCCATCTTATGCAATCAATTTTTCACATTACTATTATTTTCACTGTTGCAAAATGTCTTTTAGAAATTGGTTATAGGTTATTGGTGGTAGTTGAAATCATTCCAATTGGCATTTCTATAATAACCAGTGTTGTTTTTATCACTTTATAAAATTGTTATTTGTATACTAACACATAAAAATAATAAATCTGCTTTCAAAATAATTGCATGGGCCAACTTTTTTAATAAATTGTTAAAACTGAACTTTTAAAATTCAGTCAAAACATGTATATCGTAAAATAAACATCTCGACTATTAATGATGTCATGATGACAACGATATTATGATCTAACAAATATTAACCACACTCCCTGACACATTCTTATAACAAGAAGAGTACATTTATTTTTTATTTCAATTGTTTTCTTAAAAAATTTATATATTTAACAATGTGATGGTGGTGAACAAACAAAAATCTGGCAGGAATCTGTATTTTGGGTAGTTTTAGGAAGTAACAAGTATCAGAAACTCACACTTCTTAGGTGGCGTAGATGATTGTTAGGGTGGAACATTGAAAAGGGCTTTTGAGCTAATGGATTGGTGTGGGGGGGAAAAGCTTAGAGTGAAAGTTGTGGAATCGTGTTTGAATTATATCCTTCATGAATGGGATTTCTAGGCCTTTGTGAATGGTTTGGTTGCTGACATAGAATGGAGAGTTGAGGATACCACAGAGGACTTTTGATCCAAAAGATTGGATTCTTTGGATGTTGGAAAGCTTAGAGTAAACTCACAGTTCAACTCTGTAAGTTCAAATTAATTGTCCGGTATATTTTAATTTATTGTGTATATTCATTGAGGATTAAGTCCATACGTTCAGTTTATTGTTTTGTGTTCCATGTAGTTGCCCAAGAGGGAGGATTTGGTTGGATATAGGGATTTCCTTACTGTAAACAAGCACTGGACAGGTATATCTTCTAAGTGTAAATGTCATGTGTGGCTCTTTTGTTCATTTAGCTTAATGGTCCACCAAGTGACTAGTTGGTATTGATGTCTAGATGGTCTTGGGTTGCATAAAGGTCAGCAGAGGAATGCGATGTCATCTGTGACGGTTGTGCTGTGGGTGTTAGAGCAGTATGTCAATGGTGTAAACTGTGTAGAGGATTGGCCCTAGGATACCACCTTGGGAATGTCCAGCCTTGATGTTTTCAAATTCAGAGCCAATTCTCACAATGAGAGCAAGGTCTTAGGATGTGATAGAGAGACCTTAACAATACACTCTGCCATATGTCTCTGAGATGTCAAGAAATACTGCTGAGTAAAGTGCATATTTTCTAAGCAGAGCGTATTGTGTCAACTACTCCTTTGATGGATTCTGGTATCGCTTTCCTTCCAAAGTTTGTTAGTTGGTTCTTAGATTGTTTGTGTCCTATCAGTGGTATAGCATCCCCTCTTCTTACAAGGGAATAGACTTTCTTGTCGCCTTCTACTCCCCATGTCCTAGGACATAGCAAAGAGTGACTTTCAACTTCGTGCTTTGATTGCTACTTGGCTATCTGACATAATAGCTGTATTCTTGTTTATACAGCCAATTTGGAAAAAGACACTGACTAAAAAAGAAAGATTGATTCTGCTAAGATGTCTTAGGTCGAAGTGGAGACTACTCAGCAGAAAAACATCCGATGAAGATTCATTGGTTTGTCTATAGTTGATAGCAAATTAAAATATATATATAATAAAATAAAAATAATAGTATGGATATTAATAAGGGATGGCTTTCAATTTTTTACATGCACAACCCAAATGGTGCTGTTTGAGTCTTTCTTCATCTAAATTTGGCCAAAATTGATGGGATAATTTTGGTTTTAACAATTTTTTTAAGTATCACCAACATTTGTGTTATAAGGCGCTTGATTCACCAATTTGTACATTCTACAAATAGTTGCTGAAAAAAAGGAGTAGTAAGGGAATATTGGAAAATAGCTTATATGGTTACCCATTGGTTTATTACAATAAGAATAGTTAATTTTTTTTTAAATAACAACTCACTATTATTGTATACATTTAAAAAAATAATGGACAATACGATAAAAAATTCACACTATTTACAGAGATCTTCTGTCATTGCGCCAACATGCAATTATTCAAAGATGAGGCTTATCAGTTTTTTATTTATTTTTTTTTTTCTTGACAGTATTGTTTAAATTATAAAAATATTATACACAATCAATTCTTTGTTGATTGTTTTATTTACAATTTTGCTATGAATCGAAAATAACTTTCTTTCTTTTTTTTCTTTTATTTTTAGAGCAAATGCTTAATTCAATATTGGATTAGGTTGCCCAGAACCAAAATTAAAAATAAATTAACAATTTACAGAAAAATGAATACATGAAAAATACGTAGAGGAGGGGTTTCAAATAGATTTACAACAATCCTACGCCAAGGAGTATCAATTAATAGAACAAATAAAACTGTACTATTACTATGATTTGGTATATTGTAAAAGCTTTAAGTAGTACTATTAACCAAATAATAATAATACAAATATAAAAATTAATTGCACCAAAATACATCATGTACTGTGTAAAAGAAATATGTAAAAAAAAACTAATTTACAACTAGTCATTTGTTTGCTTGTTAAAAATGAACCGATGAAATAAAAGTAGCCACTAGTGGAACAATAAACAACACAAATAAAACTTACTTCTTTTTAAAAGAAAAATGAAATTAAAAGAATGTAGACAAAGTCCAAATTAGTATAGGTTTTAGTATCACAGATTAACCTATGGAATGAAAGGATCTGTTACTTCCAAGCTTAAAACTTATAAGAAAATTTATAGCATGAGTGAAAAGGTCTGAAACATTTCTTTAAAATAAATTTTTTCTATATACAATATAAACAAAATGAAGGATGAACTTCACAATAACTCTAAATTAATAGTTTTTTAAACAACAATTTTTTGTTTTATTTTTTTTTTTTTTACATAAAAATAAAACTATCTACTGAATATAAATTAAGAATTTGTGTAGTATTTAGAAATACTTTCATACCGTAACCACCAATTTAAATTAGGGTTCTATTAAATAAATCACCAATACATTTGTGCGAAAGGGACAAATTAAAATCGCATGAAAACATACAATTTGAGAAGAAATAAACTGAAATAATTACAAATAGTAAGTACATAAAAGCCAGGAAATTAAAGGCATTGCTTAGCTTTGCCTTTCATCTGGCTACCGTCCACCTGAAAAAGGAGGACTAAGTAGTGATTTGTTACATACAACTAAAAAAAAAACAAAAAACTTAATTATAATCAGGTATCAGAGGGGTAAAATTCCCTTTTGGGGGACTTTGAAGCGTTCAGGGTGTTCGTTGATGATCATGTGGCTTTCTTGTGGGCAGAGGATCCGTCTGATCAAGCATAGTCTGGTTGCCCCTTGGTACTACAATTACAGAACCATCTGCTGTCTGTTGTAGGCTCCACTCGTATGGTGAGTAAGGATTTCCATCCGCATCCCTCAAAGACTGAAAAAAAATTTTCAACGATGTTAATATAATGTGGAGATTAAAACACGATGAAACTGTAGCTTAATCTCTTCAATCATCCTGATTTACCATCCTTGTTGACTATTTTACATTTTGAAATAGCATGTAGAGGAAAAAATAACACACTAAGAACTGAATATCACAAAATGCTGGAAAATGAATGAAAAATGTGAAAAATAGCAGCAAGGGGGCCGTTAAAGCAAATCAGAAGAAGAAAAGACTGCACGAGGTAATTGAAATAAATACTTTCATAAATATATTTAAAAACATTCAAGCATCCCAACATATAAAGCATAATGGAAGAAATCAAGCTGCTACCACTTGCAACCTGACCTTGCATCTTCAGACTACTTCAAATCAATGGGTTGCTTTCTTAAGGAAAAACATTTCACAAACTACAAGGCAAAACGGAGTAGGAGACAACATGAAAGCACATATTTATTTCTCAAAGTCCACCAGCAGGCCTTGAGAATCATACACTCCCGGGTGTTCGCAATCCAGGATCAGACGTTGGTCTTCAGTCTTAACCACAGCCACCAAGGAGCTATCAACGGTAAATCATTTCAGTTCCCACACGATCAGTTCCTAAATCCAAACCCATTCTCAGCCCCCCCCCCCAAACAAGTCATCAACTAAAAATATTCTACACAACTCACAACTCAATCTCACGATTTCTGAATAATCATAGACTAACGTTCACTAATCACCACACAATCATTCTACACACTCACGCTAATAAAAACATCCAACACACACTAAGGTACACAACAATAAAAGCACCATATAAAGTAAAACATCCCTGCGTTTAAATTAAATTTTTATTTTTAACAGTTAGAGCTTGTTTGGTCTCGTGGCTATGGGGATTGAATGTTTATGCTTTTGATTGCGGCACTCCTCTGGAAGAAATGGGAAAGGGATTATCTGCACAACTTTCCACAGACAGAAGGGGACAAACCCTGAAACCAAGGTAGAAGAAGAGTCACTGATCCTCCTACGAGATGATTATGCATCACTGCTACATTTGCCACAAGGACGAGTGTCACTCCCACCGTGGTCAAGATGGAATAACAAGAGTAATCAAAGTAAAAACACCAAAAGTGCTCTATACATACACAACAGTCACTGATCTCCCATACTTCCTGATTGTTGAACTGGAAATGTATAAAATTTGATGGGTGGAATATTTAAACCTAAATTTAAAATTTCAATTTTTTCAGTTAAGAGTTTGTTTGGTCTCAATGCTGTGGGGACAGAATGTTTATGCTTCCTGTTGGTACAGGAACCAAATGTTTACACTTTTGGATTTTGGTTGATATGAGCACCAGTGTTAACAAGTTGCTGTTGCTACGGCAATTTGTTTTGTATTTTTCATTGCTTCATAGATGAAGCTCTAGATCGTACCATGTGCGTTTGTGAGTGGCAAAATGTTGTAAATATTTCTGGCAACATGGATAGGATTTTATTTATTTATTTATATTTTTTTATGAAGGTTTGCAATACCAGAGGTCATATAAACCCTCAGGGTGCCAGTGTTTTTCAAAAAAAGCCCATTTATAAGTCGGACCTTCACCTTACAGTTATGATCACCGTGTCAAAGACTAAACCTTGCGGCCACTGACACCCGTGGGATAGGAGTACCTCCCACAAACTACGAAGTTGCTGAAGCCCCAACACCTCCTGTCCTCCAAGATTCGGAACAGGGGACCTAGATACTTGATGTAGTGCTCAGCAGGATATCATACCGTATGGAGTTTCAATCAATCAATTAGGTAGGTTTAAACAAGCACCTCTAGGCACTTACTTACTCTTCTCTACAAAAGTAAGTGTCCGTGAGTCAACCTTACACGGCCTATTCTTAATTGTGTGAAGATGACTATTCTTCTACGAGTCAGACCTCCATGGGCCACTACCAACTATGCTTGTGATACATGAGAGCTTCTCTTCTGATTCAACCCACTTGCTACCGTATTCTTTTAATCATGCTTTTTAATACATTTTTAGCATCACAGAGTCGGATCGCAATAATTAAATCTGGCAATTGGGACAACCTGGAGATGTTTGCCTGGTGTAATTTTAAGTCACTCGCATTTGCTATATTTTTGAATTTTTATATCTAAATTGCTTATATGAGTTTTACTTTGTTTGAAAAGACATAAGAGGACAAGAAACTCTTTCAATTATTATTTTCTTTGAAAAATCTTCTTTTTTTTTTTGCAATGGATACCAGGGACTGGACGAGCTCCCTCCTGAGCACTGCAGCTGTACAGCTTATTGTACTTTATCCCTGGCTCCATTTTTGGGGACTCGCAACACAAGCATGTTTTGAGCTCCATTCCTTCCATTGAAGAAACTCATTTTTGAAGGGGGTTGGGACCAAATTCAAGATCAGATCCCACTCCTTCCATTGATGAGTGCCATGTCAATTTTTTTCAATTGCGGCCACCGGTCCCCTTAGACGTCAGAAAAAGTCTGGAGGTGACGTGTAGAGATTAGTGACCGTTAACGGATAATAATTCACAATATGGAGGTAACTGTGGGGATTGAACCCCACAATGGGGGGGCTTTCGCGGCCCCCCTTGAAAAAACATTAATAAATAATTTAAATCTGTGAAATAGTGGAAAGATGCTAAACATAAATAAACAATTTTATTTGTGATGTAACAACGTTATGGGCTTAAAATATCATTTAAGAAGTGCAAATTAAGAGAAGATGACTTATTTTTTTTTGGAATGAAACAATTTTATTATATTCATGTTGGGAATTATTGTTTGTGTTATTAACACTCACTTGAAATATATGTCTGTAGAGTTGAGAGAACTTGCTTTTTATCCTGTTGCTTTCAGAAAGAAGTACTTGTCTCTCGTGGAGCAGTCTCTGTTTTCTCTCTTTCATCTGTCTCACTTCATCAGCTAAAGAAAGAATCTGGTCTAATTTACGTTTTCTGCAGTTTTGAGCGGCAACCTTAAAATAATTTTGTCTGTTTAACATTTTTCTAATTTTGGTAAATTGGAGGGGGGAGGTTATACTTTGTTCTTTCCTCTCCTCCTGATGTCTCTAATGAGTGAAAGCTGATTTTCTGAAAGATCGTATTTGCTCAATCTTTCATTAAATTCGTCCATTGGCAGGTTAATGATGTCGTCGACAGCCATTGGAATGTTTAGAGATCTAGCCCTCCTTTCATCCCTGGATAAATGCTGCTCCTCTTCACTTTTCTTGCTCTTTTTATCCCTTGTCAGAGGTCGTTGTTGCATACCACAGCTCTCGGGGAGAATATGGTAGGTGTGATTGTGAGCAGCAATTTGAGCAGGATTCGATCTTAAGCCACCTATTCAATATTATTTTTATTAAATATGTCCACTTGGGGTTATTTTCATTTTTATTATAAACTTACCATGTGGGACAAGATTTTGTCTTGAGAATTCGACAGAACAAGAGTACTTCAATTCAGGCTGACTAACATTCCTGACGACATCCAATGGGGGTGACTGATATGGAGATACATGCGGTGGTAATACTGCCGGTGCAGTGTTCCCTTCAGATTTTAACGGCAAACAAGCACCGTTGACTGTCGAATTGGGTGTCTGTTCATGGAAAACCCGTTTTCCATACATATGGTGTTTCTTTTGTGCCACCGGCTGACCTCGGCTACTCTCTCCAGACAGGTGTCTACTGCACCCATAGTCATACCATCTATATTTACTAACAGAATAACATTAAATACATTTAAAATAAATTTAAACATGTGCATTGATATTGGAAAATACCTAAAAGCGGATGAAGAATAATCTGATGGGTAATGATCGGCAGGTGTGTGGCCTGAATCAGAGTTAGTTTCCATCCATTCTGTGTCAGACGTAAGCGATGGAACTCTTTCAGAGCCCATTGAACTAACGGCACTGTCTGAATCTCCTCCTGCTGTATTGCTACCGCCAGTTGCACCTTCCAACATCCGCATTGTGTACAGACCTTCAAATAAGAAACCCATAATAATTTTTAAAAGCATATGCGGGATCAATATCATTAAGTATAAACTTTTCTTCCGATGTTTTTGTTTCAAGCACAAACGTGAGCTGTCTATCTAGATTTTCTTGAGCAATTTTATTTGACACCAAAGTACATCTTCAGTAAAAACATTTTTACAATATGTATTCCTTTTTATGACTGGATATTTGTAGTCATTTTAAAATATTCTGCAAAATGTGGTTTTTCTATTTGTTATCCTTTTCCTATTATTGGAGTAATCATGAAATGAAAGCAACAATAGGGGAGAGTTGGTGGCTACAATGGCTAAAGCGTTGGTTTGGCAGCTCAGGTAAAGGCCCCGGCTTCGAACCACAAACTTATAAATAAACTTGTTTCAAATGCATTGACATTCATGGTTTAATATAACCTCCGTTATTGCAAGTCCCCGTAAAAAAAGAAAAGAAAAACCCTACTAACAATCGGTTTTAGTTCCGATCTGAAATTAATAATTTTTGAACATTAGATGAGAGCTAAAATAGCTGTTATCGTGAATGGGGGCAAACCACTGTCTTCACAACACTACAGACATTCTGAGGTACGAATCCCATCCGTGACCACTTGTTTATCTTACATCTTGTCAAAAATTAACAATAATAATAAATTTATAATAGAAAATCATTAAATAAAAAGAAAGACACTTGTATTAGCGCAGCGAGTAAAAAAGAAAATTTTTAAACACAAAACTACATCAAAAGAAATGGATAGTCAACGTCTGATACTGCACAATTATTTACACTACGGCCAAACATTATATTGTTAAACGTATTTGATAATGAAAGTTTTATCTCCATGTAGTAGACAAGGGTGATGCAAATTGATGGTCAAATTTCTACTATTCAAACTGTTAACTTATCATTCATGAACGGTATGAACAATGAATAAATAATTGTTAAATTTAACTAAGAGCTTTATTTACTTACAACAAGGACCATTGATCTAAACTGACTGAACAGAAAAATACTAAGAATAACCACGATATCAACTGTGGAGCATGATAAGGAATTGTAGGAGAGTGTGCATATAATGTGCTGACACTCACAAAACAGACTCGGCCTGAAATCAGGATAATATTTTTTATTTTATCCTTTTTTTTTATTCATTTGTAATTGAATAGTAAAGTAGAATTGTAGAATCTGTTCAAAACACTGATGGTAATTTTGTTTATTTATTGAAAGTGACATAAATTATTATGTTATTATTATTTTTTTTTTTTTTAATATATCATTTATGACTTTTAACTTTAAAAAAGTCTAATTAAAAAGGCCAAATTTATTTCATCATCTAAACAGAATCTTATTGATGAAGTTATTATTTTTTTAAACAGCCCGAAAAATAGTATTGAAAGAAAAAACCGTAAAAGATAAATAATCAACATGTCATCATGCGCTAACCTGACTGATCGGCATTGTAAAGGTTAAGCCAGCCACACCACGGTATGAAGAAACGCGGTGTGCAAGGTGCAACTAAAATGTCCATTACGTTTTGAACACAAACACTAGCTTGACTTATCGCACAATGACTCAGCCGGGTAGTTTAATTAATCGAATGTTTGTCATGAATTCCTCCCCGTCCCACTATCTCTTTCTACTTTATCCCCACTTTCCTCAGAAACAATGTCACACTTATCAAAACATAAAGGAACAGAAATCATATCTACAATATATATATAAAAAAAATTAATGAATTTGTAAAAAGTGGACAACTAATGGATTTTATAATCATCTAAATTAGTTTCAAGGATTATCAGATTAACCGACTACTGTCAAACTGATACCGATTTTTTTTGAAGATACTAAGCAACTCAATGACACAAAATACAGCACATAAAAACACTTTGTTATTAATAATTGTTATGGTTGATACACCCTAAAAACTGCTTTGTCATTTGGTTTTCACTTCCTTTTGATTTATAATTCAAAAAGAACAATTGACCTATTAATATACCAATGAGGTGCCTACATTAAGATCTACACGAGTGATTAAATTTGGCGCTCTTTGGAAAATTCCTTAAACTGTATATAATTGACAGTAAATGAACCTAATTTAAAAATTTGCATGAAAACAGTAAAGAAATGTCAGCAAAGTCAAGAAATAAAAGAATGCTACTACTGATGTACTGTAAAGAATTTAAAAAAAATTTACCTTCATTCATTGCCATATCCATAAGTTGCAAATCCTCATCGTTCAATATCGATGACAGGAATCCTTCTGTACTGTTGTGGTTCATCTCGGTTGTTCCGTTTTGCTGAAGCAAAGAGCAACATTCAACATTTGCTTAATTTTAACATTAAAAACTTAGGCAAGTAAAGATGTGGTATAGGAGGGCTTAAGCCGTTGTGAGTTGTGGCAAAAAAACAAAACAAAAAAAACAAACAACAACTTTCTTCTTTCATGCTCTTGTCAATTAAAAAAATCATGTGCAGTACCAGCATGGCAAATATGAGTCAGATGCCTTAATCATTCAGCCATCGTTACCTCATTTAAAAATTTTATTATTCCTTATAATTACAAAATCTGAGAACTTTAATTTTAATTATTAAAAAATGAGGCAAGAGTATTCAATAGATGACAGTAAAATTGTAACTCTAAACTTTATTATTTCAATCACTGGTATTTTTGTAAAGCATATTTTTAAAATCTAAATAGTTTATCTTCAAAATCATTACGCATTGGGTTGTTTAAAAAATTAATCTCCAAATAAACAATTTTCTTAATTGTGCTTATCTTGATTTGTAGATTGCACAGTTATATAAAATGACCTCATCATCTTCAAACAATTCAAGCTTTGACTTTTAATTTATATATGAATAAAAAGCACAACTTTTTAGCCACTATTTGTCTGACAAGTGGAATCAGGAGATTACATCATGATTCATTTCCCTTATTTGTGACTTTTACTGTCAGCCTTTTCTTATATAAACAATAATCACTACAATATTTACATTAAAGGTATTTATTTGGGAATAATTTACAAAAAAATTGTAAAAATTGTTCTGACCATTCGTTCATACCAAATTGGTAGAACCAACGGTTAAGTCTTTTGAAATTGGAGGAATTTCTGTACCTTACATTATATCACTGGGATTTCGAATAGATGCTATTCTATCTCACCTGATAGTACATCATGTCGTTATTGTTTTCCATTTTAAACGTCACTCCTGCTGCTTCATTCACCATTGGCTCACTTGAATTGGTCATTAGGTTCATCGAAGATGCAACAGCCGAACCCACATTATTATTAGTACCTAAAATTAAACGTTGATTATCAATTTAACGTGTAACAAAGACTACAAATTGACACGTACCTAGAGAGGACGAATAATGCGGCTGAGATTCAGGCCCTGTTGGGTTTGGTGGGTGAGCCATGGTCTTCGTGTCCGACCCATGGTGGTAAGGGCTCATAGGATGATGGTGATTGTGATGGTGGTGGTGGAGGTTGTGCGAATAGTGCTGGGATTCTGGCAGGCTCAAGAGTGACGCCAAGTCTTGCCAGCGCTGCTCCATGCTAACTGTTCTCGAGTACCCCACCCGACCCTGCAAAAAAATAAAATAAAAAAAATAAATAAAAAAAAACATCATTCTCTTAACTTATACGATTAAAAATCATGTTAAAGTTTTTTTTAAACAACTGTAATAAGTGCATTTAAATCATTCTAGGTGTAATAAATGTGTAAAAGACACTTCCTAAGTAGGCAGTGATGATATACCAAAAACCGAAAGAAAAGTTTATGCTGGAAGAATAAACTGAGGAAGAAAATATAACATTGGGCATCACTCCAGGTATGAGGCAAGCTAAGATATTTATAGGTCTTAAAACGGAAAGCAAACTATCTTTCAGCAGGCAAGATTTGAGGAGAATTATAGGCCTCCATACCAACCTACGCTTTTAACTATCACCTTAAGGAGAGGGCAAAGCTGAAAGAGAAACTTGCCAGCTCCGCCAAGAAGAACCAGAAACGTGAGGGCATTTCTCATACCCCAGGAGATCCATGAAGAGATACAAAGGAAAGTGCTCAGTTTTATATGGTGCTTAGTGACGATGATTGTGATGAGGATACGAAGAAGAGGGGTTTGTGCTCCCCAGGCACTGCAGCCTTCTGGCTTTCCTATAGTTCCCTAGTTGGGTGCAATAGGCTCAATCCTTCTCCTCAGGGGTCACCTGGTGCTAAGTCCTCCAAGGTATATATATATACAAAATATATATATATATATATATAAAAGCTATATGGGTTCCATAATAAACTCGTTTAAGTGGCAGTGAAGGAAAGAATAGTATTTTGCACCTTGAATTGTTGCAATTGAACCCCCAAAACGTTTACAAAAGAGTCGAATTTAAAAAATAATAAATCAATTATTCTTACTATTATAAAATCAATATATTCTTTCTACCCAAGCTGATCATAGAAACCAGTAAAGTTTTGTGTTAGAATAATTTAATTTCAGAACAACATGGAAGGGAGGCATGAGAGCCATCGCATTGTTTTATTTAAAGTTAATAAATAATTTCTGTTCCTTTTTACATTTCTTCACACATCAAAGTCGAGAATGGCGAAACGTGCTAGGCGAACAAGGATGATCAAACTGTGGGGAAGAAGTAAAAAAAGAATTGCTCAAGAAATTCAGAAGCACACGCATCAGTTCGTCGTTGATGAGGTTTAGTATTTTTTTTCTAAATTTCCCAGTTTTTCAAATCCCTCGAGGAAAATCCGTGACCGATGAGGCAGCGGATTCAGATCTACTTGTCCACTTAATTTGAAAGCGTAAAAATAAGAACATTACGACATCGTTGACATTTTAATAAAGAAATAATTTATAACATAATATATACCGACGAATTAATAGAAGAGGGAACAAGACGAACCGTGGATTCAATAGATCGAGAGGTTGTTCACCGAATCGTTTTATGTAGGTTTTAGCACAATAAAAATCTCGTTTGACGAGCATAAATCACTTGTACAGAAGTAGTCTCGAAAATGTTCCGGTTAATGTACAAATGTTATATCATCAGGAGCGACTAATGTTTCTTGAGCCTATTGTGTGCTGCAGTCGGTTCTCACCTCTTCCTTGCTGACCTTTCTATGAGGAACACGATCGCTCGTTTACCAAATCAATGATCAAATAAAAATCAAAGATAATATTTCAATGCCACTGCGTAACTATTTTTTGAAAAGTTAACAAGAACAACTCGATTAAGGTAGTTGCCGTATTAAAAATTGATGTCGCCAGCTGCGGCTGTTAGAAGTCGTAAAAAGCCCGTTCTTCAGTGTTCATTTGATGGACTGCGAGAATTGACGGGACATAGGGTAAATCAATCTTAAAACTAAAATATTTTTTTAGAATCCAAACAATATTATTTCGCAATATATTGACGATGTTGGAAGAAAACGATCGGATTGAGAATAACTAGTATTAAAAATATAAAAATAGAATCGATAATTAAACCTGATTGGCTCATAAAATTGAAAACTAGAAGAAGAGGAATAGGCCTATCAGGCAAAACTACAATTGGAAAGTACCGTATGTTAAAGTGGCGACTTTTATTTTTAAGTCCCCCTCGCCGAAAAAATTACGGAATCACCAGCGACGGATTTGTCTGGATTTTAGTCGAAATTTTTATACATTTATTAGATCTAGGCCTTTTTTGTACAAAACATTTGCCGTGCTTCTTCCAGAAAAGCTGGAATGCAATGTTGTCCCACCGTGACTTTTAGAAAAGGAAGATAGAACATCAAAGGTGTAAAGCTGTACAACTTTGCAAATTTGGAGAAGGGGATTCATTAAGTTTTTTGAATTTTCGGCGGTTTTATTTGATCTTTAATCTTTTTATATACAATATAAAAATAAATCAATTATTATTTTGTAAAATGAAATATTTTTTAATTATTTTTTTAATCGTTAGTTATTTTCCATGATAAATAATCTAGGAAGAAATTCTCAATTGTGAAACAGGGCAAGATCCGCTCTTTGAAATTTTAAATAATCATAAATAACCCCAACACGTAATAATTTATATTAAAAATAAATAAATATTGAAATTCGAAAGAAGGAGTGTTTCGACACCGAGTCACCTGCGGTTTTCAAGACGATTAAGGCCGAGAAACGCCTGGAGACAGGATGGAGAAAGAAGAGAGAAGAAATATTTTATTGGAGTGCAAACGAATAATTGGGATCCATAAGGCGAGCTAGGGCCAAGTCATTAGGAGGGTTGCTAATGACAGGCCGTCTTCGCCGCCAGCCAGCACAGGGAAATATTCCGTATTACACACTGAAGAATAGAGAATTAAAATAAAAATAACATACATATAATTATGTTTAATCGATATAAACAGCATTTGTAATGCTTAAACTTACATTTGGGTAAGGATAAAAATTTCGCGTGTGCAAAATGTACCTTTGTGCGATTACAGATATAATTCTAGTTACTCAGAATTTTTCAATTAAAGTTTTTAGTTGAGATAAAAAAGGCAATGTCGAGCGGGAGTCGAACCCACGACCTGCGGCTAGATGCGCCGCTTCTCTACCACTTGAGCTATCGTGACTTCTATCCATTCGGACACTAACTTCCCATCTCAACCCCACCCTTTGAATTTTCCCTGACCTTTTTATCACCACTAAAAACCTTAATTAATTGAAAGATATTAATTGGTACATCCCTAACCATACTTTAGACTATGACGGAAGTAGAGTCCGTTCACAGCCCAAATCCTGGATATGCCGCGCTCTACGATCCACAATGCGGTTTAGGGTCAGCGGAAGTCTCGATCGAAGAATATAGTGATCGCTATGTACGACGAGGCTTCGTGAGTTTAGCCTAATCTCTAGATATCCGGCATAAGTTTTTCTACTGCTGAAGAGGTATCGTGTAGAAAGACGACTATCCGCAGATCAACATCTCGCTCGGACACTTGAAGAATGCGTGCCGGTTTGGTCAATTATGGCCAACACCATGTGAGCAGAAGACGTGAGAAAGCTTTTGAAAGACGGTCAGTTATGGTATGGGCTGGAATCAACGTCTATGCCCATACCGAACTGATTATCGTATTGAAGGGAACATTGACTGCATTGAAGTACAAGGGAGTTCTGGAAGTTGCGTACGATTCGCTCTATTTATTCGGGACATTTCGTTTGAGGTATCAATTGAATAAATTTGATAAAAAATAAATTGCATTCCGAATTTTTGACAAAAGCACTGTATAAATTCACGGTTTCACATCCGACATGAATTTGTATAATTTAAACAATGTTTACAAATCCCAGACCCTGAAGATGATCTCAATAAAGATCGAAACGTTGCCACAATAAAGAAAGGGTTTTTCTAAAACCTACGCCACACCAGACGGCCTCTCAAGATCTCCAAATAATAATTAATTAAGAGTCACTAAACCCCACAGAGTTCAACCTTCTTTTTTTCAGTAAACAAACACAATTATTCATAGGGAGCTCGTTAAGTTTAGACAGTACAAATAACAGGAAAACTACCAATCCATTGACATATTGACGAATGATGTCACATCTATAGATTACACGTTGTGATTGCCATTGATCATACACTTTAACCCAAATAGGAAGTGAACCAAATTAGCACAAATTTCCAACAACTCGCAACAATAGAATATTCCATCATATTTTAAGCATTGGCGCGATTTTTTCCAAATGGAAAAATAATAGAAACGTCGAACCTTCGTTTTTAGAGGTTTCATCCTGAGAAAATCTTAAGATTGGCCAGGAGAAAAGCTCAGAAGCGAATATCGACGACGTTTTATCACCTTGTCATCACCGCTAATCAAACAACCGTGGGGAGCCCGGTAAACGAAATCGGGCACCGTTTGTTTATTTGACGAGCGACGCTTCCAAAACCGGCAATGCCCACTTATTTATAACGAGAAAAATCAAGGCTGTCCTCCATTTCTAACAGAAAGATCGTGTCACTTTTACAACCGTCGAATCGGTCGGTTAATGCTAATAATTTAATTGACGATTACTGTTTTTAAATTGTAAAGTGGAATTTTTTTTAGACATACCGGAACCCTCCTAGGTGAGGTGCAGTTGGGGAAACCGTGTCAACAGTTCACAAGTTTCTGACTTTCTCGTTGCTCGTCAGGTTTAGATGTCATTGTATGGGTCATTTATACAGTCGGAGAAATACGCACACATTACTTACTCTTCAAAGAGGTGTTTTTCGGCATTGACAGAGGATTAGCATACAGGAGTCCATCGGCATATAGAAATCAAATGTCATAATTCTAATGCCGCTAATTCTACAAATAGCATTTAGAAGTATAGAAGAAGAATATAATTTAGAATTAGGATTAGGCAAAATATACGAAAGACTAATTTTGTTGTACTCCCCGTTAATTTTTTTAAAAATAATTTGTGGTACATTCAAGTACTATCTTCAAGTAGGTAACAAGTAACAGTGAGCAAGGTAATATATACAATATTTAAACCAAGAGTGGAGAAAATAAAATTGCAATCACTCCAACATTATTACTATAATCTTGTCTGCTTAATTGATATGTGTGTCATTATTACTTTCACTGTTATCACCATCACGAGGAGATCTCGCGGCCATTGTCTCTTCAGTCGGCGGGGAGGGTTTGAGGGGATTCGTAGGGATGCCAATTTTCTGATGTGCTGGTTTACGTTGGTTGGGAGGTTTTTATGAAATTTAAGGTAACGAGAACGTATTTCATCTTGTAAGAAAGGGATATGTAAATCTGTATGTGCAGTTAGATTCGATGCATAAAACGGAGCATCTAGTATTTTTCGTAGTGTTACGGACTGGGCAGTTTGAAGGCAGTGGATATTGGAATGTTAGGTTGAACCCCTCACTTCCAGTTCGTAAGTCCACACCGTCTTAACTTTGTAGTTGTAAAGCAGCCTTTTATTTTTGAAGGGTATATTAGAACCTTTGTCAAGAAGTCGTGCAAGAATTTTATATCGTGCCATAACCTCCTGACGTTTCAGCCATGTGTGATAAACGTGAGGCGTTGGCCGAAGTACAGTCCGAGGTACCGCATCTTTCCCGCAGTTGGGAGGAGAAGATTATTTAAGAAAATGGGGAGAGATCTATTTACGGAGAGTGAATGAAGGTAATGTGGGTGGATTTGTCTGTAAAATTTTATCCTTTTCTTTTTTCTTTTTACACCATGAATCTAGTAGTATGAGGTGTTGGAGGTTTCGCGTAGAAATTACAAGGTCGGAGTTGCGAGAGAGAATTGCTATATCGTCTGCAAATGTGAATTGTGATGGTTTCGGGATGAGATGGCATGACAACTGTGAAAACCTGTTACAATGTAGGGGCCTGAGGGACACCACCGTGGATAAGAAAATATGCAGAGAGGGAATGGCCTTCGATGACTTTGAAGAATCGGTCAGTGAGGTAACAGTGCAGTACGAGATAGTGGGTGGATGGATGCCCTTGAGCATGAACAGCAGGCCAGGGTGCTAAACTCGATCAAAAGCATGGCTTACGTCAAGAAAGGCCCCAGAACAGTACTGTTCCGTCCCAAGGGAGGAGGAAATAATGTCTATCACGCGGTGACACTGCTGGACAGTTGAGTGATAGTTGCGAAAACCAAATTGATGGTCTGGGATTATGTTTTGAGAATTTAGAATCGAAAGAATTCTTTTCAACACGAGTTTTCTAAAATTTTACGCAAAAAGACTTATTGGCCTGTATGAGAAAAAATACATTAAAAAAAGCTATTTCGAATTGTGTAGAGGATTTTTTCAAAATTGTTGGAACTAAATCAGCCTGTACGTTATGGTCTTGCTATATTTTCAACTTACAATAAATAAAAAAAACAATTATAAGAATTCGCTCGTTGGTCGTTAGGCAGACAGATCCTGCCTGCTCAGACAGATCCAAATATTCAGAGACGGCCAATTACTTTGAAATTTAGGTCTGTTTTTTAAAATTTACGTTTTTATAACTTACAAAAAAAGTTGGTAGTTTTACGTTTTATTTTTCTATTATTTATTTAACTATTGTTAACTAGACATGGATACAAGCTGGGTTTTTTCATTGTAACCCAGTTTATTAAAAAAAGTTTAAATTACAAACATGGTTAAGTGATGAAAGCATTGGGCAGATTAAAAGTTATTGAGGCCGTTGTTAGCAATGGATGGAGGTCAATCTGTATTTATTTTTATGACAGCTCTAAATGCAAATAAGTAATAATTGAATAACTTTTTATTTCAACTTTAGTTAAGAAGAAAACGGCATTTTAAATGATAATGAAATCAAATAGAATATAATTGGTGGATCTTCAGATGGATTTTTTTTCTCTCCGCCCGCCTGGAGGTATGTGAAGATGGAAATTATACATGCCGGGAACTTCAACGCGGTGTCTCTTCGGAAATTTTAACGTCCCGGCAAGGATTTTTAAAGGCAAAATTCCAGGTAGATGGCTTCTGCCCCGAGCCATAGGACACGAAAGCCGTAAAACCGGGAATGGCGAGGGGTAGGTCGAGTTTCTCAGTGCACCATTATGTACATCTCCACGACCTCGATCCACTGGCCTTTCGCCGCTTGCTTTTCCCATTAGGATCCGACGTAGGAAATAAACGGCGGAAAGTAAAACCGCTTAGACGAAATATCGACATAGTTCGCATGTCTGAGTTAATGTGTCGACAGTATCGGTATGAAATCGGTGACGCGTACGGTACGCGCTATTTCAGTCAGACAGGTGACGGAAACAAAAACGTACCATGAAAAAAAATTGGCCTAATAACGAGATTAAAAATAAATATTGGGTACACGGCGGGCAGAGAGAGAAGGTGCAAGGCAGTTATGTAAAAACGTGTTTCTTGGCTCAGGTGTTGAAGTAATGGCTACCGTAATGGTTCGGCCGAGAGTAATTAGTGATACAAATGTCCCAGAGCTTGTGATGAGCTTACGAGGCTGGCGGTGATGAACAGCTCAATTGTCTCGGCAATCTTTCAAAGCTTTCGGTCGTTAGTGGCCATCTCACGCCCCTGGCCCTACCAGACATTCCGGATTCACCGGCCTCCAGCATCAACCGCATATACCATTTTTTTTACCCAATGCTAATATGTTACAAAGAAGTATTTTGCAATAAAACCTGAGTTTGCAGTCATGTTGTTAGTTAATTTAAATAAAAAGCCACCAGAAAACCTGTACAAAGATTAGCAGTAAATTGAGAACAGATAGTAACTAATAACTATTTTACAAATATATAATTGTAGCGTGCCTCTCCTAGAAAATAAAATCGGTTCAAAACGAAAACAATACAACGTAAAAATGGCAAAATGTCGAACCGACAATTTAAGGTTTTGGTTGAAATGAAAAAGTTGGTGCCACGAGCGGGATTCGAACCCGCTAAATACGCCGCTACTCTACCACTTGAGTTATCATTACTTTGATCCATTGGATACCAACTCGCCATCTCAACCTACAACCTTTCGAATTTTCCCTCATTTTTGCCATTTTTCAAATGCTGTTTCCGAATTCCGGAGTATATATGTCCAATTCTCGGCGACGTAGAAATGGCCACGCGGAGCTGTTGGTCAAGTTATACTTCGTTTGACTTACTAAATCCATTATATTTAGAGGTCTATTGACCAAATTGCTTCTTTCAATTAATTAATCTTTTTATGTAAAATTTTGATTGAAATATAAAAGTTAGTGCCACGAGCGGGATTCGAAAACTAGACATAAAAAGATAAGTTAATTGAACGAGAGAATTTGGTCAATAGACCACTAAATATAATGGATTGGATAAACTGTTAATATTGCATGTATATAACTTTCATAAAATCAGAAGTAAGATCCTTGTCAATGTATATTGCTAGAATAATAAATACACAATACATTTTTATCATCCCCTTAACTTACAAACGGATAAAAGAGACTACAGATGATGAGCAAGCGCTTAAAAACGTCTAACCGAAAAAGGCCAGCAAAGGACGATGTACGATCCTTGTTGACAATATAAAAATATTACGATTATAATAATTTGGAAATATTACTTACAAAATCTGAAATAATAACCAATGCTGGTTCATTACTGAAGAATCATAAGATCGTGTATGTTATTTAACCACAAATTTTTCATATTTAGTCCAAGAAAATTAATCATATTTTTGAATAGCTAGAGGTTAATTTGAAATTTAATCTCATGGAAAAAATTTGTTGTATTTAGGGAAAAATATGTTTTGTTGATACCATTTGAAGGAATCACGTTTTCAGCCAGACCTATGCTTTAATATAGGTCTGACTTAAGGTCATTCTGGTCCAATTTTGACAGCAGAAGCAAATGATATGAAGGTTATTCTTCTTTTTATAATTCTATCAATGAGGATGGCTTGCCTTCAAGTTGTTTCAACTTAGGCACTACTGCTTTATATTGTTTAATTATATTTATATTAGAAAGAAAATCCAACAACCAGCGTAATGTCGGAACATCCAAACGAGTTTGACATAAAACAAGCGAAACCAAGCGGACTTAGATCGGAGACGGGCAAGGTATAAACGTATACTATTTAAAATATAAAACCAGAAACGTTGCGACTAAAATAATATCTACTAAAGAAAAAAAATTAAATGGTAGGTAAAGCCTACAATTTTCTTAAATAACATCCTAGCTATTCATACTACATTTATTTTTTCTTTTGCGTTTTCTTGCAGTTTCAAATTGTTAAAAGCTGCATGAGGCATTTTGCTATTCTAATACCTTCAAGGCGCAACATAATGTTTAATAATTTAGTATATATGCGCAATAATTTCACTGCTTCTCTACATTTAATTAAGGAAACCCAAGGCTCGGCGAATATGGTAAAAATTAAAATTGCTTGAGGTTAAATCAGGGTGTGAATTGTTTTTATTTCCTGATAGTGCCCTAAGTGAGGCTGCTGGCGTACCGTAGGGGAATTTTATTAGCACCTACTTAGGCAGGGTTAATAGCTTCGAGGCTCGGAGCTTTTAGCGAGCCACTGGCAAACTACTATAAGCCACCGTCGCCGGCGTGAGTTAAAGGTCGTGGTATAACAGGGGAATAAACAAAGTAGTCTATTTTAGCGGAGTTTATCGGTATATTTTTCGTGTCGGGGGGTTTTGTTTTTGTACCTGATGATAGCGTTTTCCTAATGCTATTGTGATGACCCGACGTACCTTTACATCATCATTAAGCCAAGGGCGTACAACCAGAAATTTAATTTTTATCATGGCCTGTACATCGAAATCACTTAATCCTGACGAAGAGAAATCAACCAAACTCAATTGGAAAAACCGACATTATTTACATTAACCCCCCCCCAAAAAAAAAAAAAATCATCTGGGGAAAGTTGTGTTATAAATGGCAAATTTCCTACTCGGGTATGTAAATGTTTTATTATTATTTTTATAAGAAAAACAATTTTAAAACTTACTTTTATGAAATTTTATGCCTTTACTTTTGCCTTTTTGAACTGGTTTGGAATTTTGAAACTGCAAAAAATAACCAATGCTTTTATGGTACAAAAATCCTAATTCTTTATTATGCAACTCATCAATCATACATAACTTAACACCCTTGGTGCAACTGGCAGTATATTGACACGTAATTAGTAAGTAAAACTATGTTCTTCTCGGCAAATATCCTTCTTCTTATAAATAAACATAAAGTAGGCAAAATTGGCCCAATTGAAACACCTATTGTAAATATTAAATACAATACAAAAGAACATTAAAATTTACTATTATATTTGTTTACCTCAGTACTACCCAGATCATTTGTTTTTCTTGTAAATTGGAAAATTTTCATTCTAAAACACTTAATTGGAAAAATAAGATAACAATTATAGAGCCGTCGGTAACCGTTTATCGTACGTGTGCCAGTGGACACGCTAGGCACTTGGGAGAAATGTTTTGGATATTGGCAAAAACAGAACATATAATACTGATGAAAGTTTTTTCTTTTTGCTTCAAATGCCCCTGATAATATTAATACAATATATAATAAAAACAGGAATACAAAATCACATTTCGTTGAAAGAGTAACAAAAAAAGTGATTTTAACAAACTACTTAAAAATACAATATTTTACATTATAAATAGTGTTATACTAGTTAGCAACATTCCAAAATTTATGTTACATCCCTGTGTGATACTTCGCAAAGCAATTAACACAAAGCCCAACATTTCCAAATTGTAGCCGCAGATGTTTTTTAATCGGATTTACATTTTGTCCCAACGCATCTCTTTTTTTTAATATTTTCAATTTTTTTACTCAGATGATTCCTAAGGTCTAATGCAATACTACTAAGGCAGACGAGAGCCTTCCGGGAGCCTTAGGTCCAACATTATTTTTCGTTAAATAATTTATCACTAGCTTCCACCTGAAATAGAGCTGGTTCGTGGTAGCTCTGGTATGCGTTTTGATTTGCCAAGCATTAGACACCTAGGTATCCAAAATCCACGAAAAAAGTCGCCAATACCATTTACGATTTCCGATAGAAATTCTGTACAGGTTGATATTTTGTCCCATACTTTCTACTCCTCCCGTCTTTTCATTACATTTAGGGATAACAGTGGTAACAGGAATTGAACTTGAACTATGGTTTTGGCTTTTTGTGAGTATCGTTCCAGTCTTTACAGGATGCACTCAAAATCTGTTCGATACAATTGAGACGGCTGAATTATCTTTCCATCGAACAAAGAAACACCATCTACACAGATCTTATGTACATAGTAGCCGCTTGGTGTCTTTAGAATTAGGATTCGGTCTTTGTGTATCGTCCCTGTTCCTCCACAGTCATTATATCTGAGAAAAGACAGCATGAAACCTGTGAAAAGATTATCAAAGAAAAAATGAAAATTTTTGAATTTTGCGTCAAATTCATTTATCTTCTCGACAGATTAGGATTTACGTGTCTAAATTAATTTATAAACAATTGTAAATGCTAGGAATGCTATTTAATAAAAATCTGTTATAAAACTCTATAAATGAAATCAAATTAACTAAGTTTTAAAAAAAAGTAAATAAATAAAAAACGAGATTGAATTGCTTTAATGATTAGCGTGTCATGACGGACCACTAACTCTTAAGATTTATACTGTAAAAGAAAATTGAATGTAATTATTAAAACAATTTACAACAGGTAGAATGCACCTTCTTTAAGGTCTTCTACAACGTCGGACACTAATGGCTTCAGCATTCTTATTTTTCATAAATTATGTCTATTCTGTAGAAAGACTTACTGTACGAAATTCAGTTTCTCAAAAAATATGACTGTTTAGGAAAAAAGAAAATTAAAAATTAACTCTAACATTATTTTAAGCTCATTTGAATAACCTAATATACACTAAAAATAAACTACGACTAGATTATAAAAATATATATATTAATTATTATACATAATGACTGGTTATGCACAATTACTGAATTGTATATTTTAACGGCAACATATGCGTTAAATACAATGGTTTAGTGATGTTTCTGTCAATCGATGCTTACCTCGAGCTGGTTAAGTTGAAACTAACTTTTCATTAACTACATGACATTACTATTCTATTAGGGGAAAATATTGGATTGAAAAAAACCAGCCATCAAGGCCAAGTTACAAAGTGTTCTTTATTTTCTTGTGCATGTACCCGTCCTCCAAACAAGGATTACCTATTGGCAGCAGATTGTACTGATACTAGCCTCGCATTCATTTAAAGAGAATAAAGGTACTCTCTCGTATATTCCAGTATCAACAACATGTTTGTCGCATTATGCAGTTCGGATATGCGGGTTCATCGAGGCGAGTCCGTTCCGAGAGTCAAGGAGTGAGTGACAGGCATACAGGAGCATCGGCCTGGCAACTATCCCATGAAGGAGAAGTTTAATGGCAAGCGTAGACTGAACTGGGACAGAGCAGAGGTGAAAAGTACGAGATGTCTAACCATTTCGATAGTGCATCTATCCTCCAAGAAGAAAAGTGGTGGTCAGGCCCATGCTCCTGTATACGTGCCTCTCCTGGGGCCTGACCGGCAGACTAATGTCGCCAGGCTGCAAGTTGTGCAGAACATGTTTCTCACGCTTGCAACGGACTCGCCCCGATATACATGCATATGCACAATGCGGCAAACATGTTGTTGGTGCTGGAATACATCAGAGATGCAACTATTAAATTTTTTAAGTAATGCGAAGCTAGTACCAGTACAATCTGTTGCCAAATAGGCAACTATTGCTGGGACGACAGATACCTGCACAAGAAAATAAAAGACGCTCTCCTATAAATTGGCCAAAATAGCTAGGGGGTTTTAGTCTAATTTTTCCCCTCGATAGAAAATAATCATGTAAATAACAATATTTTTGTTATATTCTAACTAGGTAAGTATCGCTAGACGGAAACTCCACTTGACCATTTTATATAATGCATAATGTTTATATTTGTAAATAAAATTCTGTTTCCTTCTCTCCTTCAAGATGAAGGGTAAAGAGCGATATCGTCAGTGCAAAGAGCCATTTTTACGTTCTTAGATATTTTCGTCGAATATACAAGGAACAGCACGGCTCCAAGGATAGAACCTTGAGGAATACTATCTATCTTGGATATGATAAAGTTTTTCATCGGAAAGTGGGCAAGGGTTAGCATGTAGCAAGTGCTAGGATTAAAGTTAGAGTTGTGCAACAGTTGACCCAGTTGCTTATTATTACTTTACAATAATAACAATTATTTTTTTACACAGAAAATTTCCTAAGTTGAGAAATAAGTTTTAAGATATAAAATTATAACAAATAAAAATATAATGTATTATTGAAATATAACGCTATATTAATCCAAAATATAAAAGTGTAATATATAATAAATAAAATAGTCTTTATTATCGTTGTAAATTAATTGAAAAATCCAATCTGACAGTTGTTAATAATATGATGTATGTAACAAATTTTCTAACATTTGGATTTTAGTTGCTTTTTCAGTCAGGATTCAGTAACGATTTCCAAAACTTTCCCAGCACTGGACTCCAAAAATAGTAATTTTTCTGAGTTTTCTTTAAACAATTAGAATTATACTAATATACTGCCTAAAATATCATGGATGTTTTGCACAAGTGAGTGATGTATTGTGGATTGAGGTTTTTCCTTGATCAACATTTGTTTATAACGTGTCAAGATTCTCGCCTCTTACTAGAATTTTTTTTTCGATTTTATTTGTTATACCCTCCAGGTATGAAGTCTATTACAAAATTTCAGTTGACACTGGTGTTTTTAATACTTTTAAGACTTTTCATTCTGAAAATTCCTATGATTTTAGCAGTTTTTTTTTTAAATTTCAAACCCACAAGGAAAATGGTATTTTTAGTCTTGTCTTATACTCGTTTGTGCAAATAAAGTCAAGGATAACTCGTGGCAAGAGTCAACAAGAGGCGTCACATCCAACTTCAAACAGACAATCAGGAACCAAGAGCCCTTGAAGATTTTAAAATCTCCCGATATTTCATCAGAAATCTTCTACTCTCGGTAAATTTAATTTTTTCCCCTCTCGAACCGGAAGCCAATTTCAATTTGTCTTTTCGCGAGTGGACAGCTTTTACACAATCTACGAGTTGGACAAAACGGTTTTAAGACCAGGATGGTAGGTGAGTTATCGCCACGGCTCAAAGTAATGAGCAAGAGTTTTGATTTATGCAAATGGATACGGACGGCTGATTGGTCTTCACACGTCAAACCTCTTCCAGCTAACCGGAGTAACTTATTTTCTTTCACCCCGATGACTGAACGTCGACCGTAACGAGGAGCAGCCGCCAAACCCCATTATTCGGCCGTTTCAAATCACAAACAAAAGACGATGCGGAAAGAATGGCGAAGTTGAAAATCAATTCATAGTGGCACAAATAGAAGGAGATAAATAATTCAGTAAGGTTTATATAAGGTACTGTCCTACAAACTAATCATTAGATGTTACTAAAAGAATACTAAATCACACATCATAAAAACATAAGAAATCACATTGTCTGAAGTTAGTAGGCCTGGAATTTGCAGGTATAGTCGAATAGTCTAAATTTAATTATAAAAGTCTTTTTTTAACACCTAATTGTTATTAATTTTAGCAGATAATTCCTTTTCAATGACAAGATACACTCTTAAATGCAATCATTTCAAGGGTTTCATTACATTTTCCGAGAAATAACGAAGTGGAAATTGTTATTCTTCTTCGGTTGATGTACAGCCTGGATTATCGTTTTGCCAGGTGGTATTCGAGTTTACGACAGAAAACACGACACGGCGAAACGAAGTACCACTGTCATTACTGTCACTTCATAACGTCAGGATGCCACGGCGAGAGCAGTAAAAGAAAAGAAAAAAAAACAATAGACGACGACAGTAAATCAAAAGCTAGCTATTTATCTCTGTTGACTACTCATGAATTCAAATTTCTAAATTTAAAAATCATATTGGCTGTGTATTGTCGCTGCACATCGTTATTGTGCAACACTATTCCGAATTTAAGCGAACATAAAACCAACTATAAGATCGAATAAGACATTTTATGCTTCTACACGTACAATTCATCAGACTAAGACAAAGTAAAATATTTAATAATGAAACATTGATTTTTTTATCGTACAATTACTCCATTGAATTGTGCAATTTCCAATTTGTGTGTCTTTCTCGTATGATCGAGCATACGTACGTTTCGTTGTAGTTTGGTCGTTCTAGTATGACATTCCTCTCTGTTTCAACATTTCGCCATGCTACGCTATGGGACGCTACCGATGCTACTCGACGCCATGTCACGTTTTGGGAGGGTGCTACGCTACGTCAAGCGCACGTCACGTGTGTCACACAGCGTGCATCACAAATCAGTATCACCATCGCAACGCCTCTTTTGTTCTTAATGCATTATTTTGGGCAAAACTATTTAATAAATTGTTAGTTAAATATTATGAGCACAACCATGTAATAAATTTCTAGTTAAATTTAGTAGTGTTAAATAAAGTTATTCCGGCGTTTCGATAAATTTTCAACGTAAACATCATAATTAAATAATTTTGATAAAAAATCATGAATTTCTGATTTGGTTTACATTAAAATAAGCATGTTGTCATTAATATAACGACAAAATTACATACACATGGTTCGAAAAAAAAACCTACAAAAAATATGCGTATCCTGTGCTGACGCTACTATACGAAAATGGTGTAATTTTATGAACAAAACCATGTAATAAATTGTTAGTTAAATTTATAAGCAAAATCGTGTAATAAATTTTTGGTTAAATTCAGTCTACCAATAAATGGTATTTTGATCAATTTTCTACCAAATCATTATAATTTAAAAAAATTAATTTTTGATCTGCTTAATTTGGCTTATATTAAAATAAGTAAGTCGTAATTTATAACATCAATAATTCATGTAGTCCTGTGCTTTTGTCTTCGACTGTACTCGATGCTACTCGACAAAAATCTGGACAGTGGGGATTGCATAGCATAGAGTTGGGTGGCGTTGCGTGACATCGGGCAGATGTGCACGGGGGTTATATAATCTTATCGAAAATTGGACTTTGAATTTAGCGTAGCGTTGAATAGGGTGTGTTCCCCGCTTAAAAATGAAGATATGCAAGGCAAAGTCAGCGATCATCGGAAGCGATCCAACACTAGTCATCACCTCGCCAACAAATCTAACACATCCATTTTTTTAACCCTTCGTACAAACATTTTGTATTCTATTTACTAGATGACATCTCTTCTTAACTTGAAGATTTTATAAAGAAAAAGAGCAGTTTCTTATGTTACTAGCAAATTAGAAAGTAATGCAATTTTAGGCATCCTCCTTAACAACTAATCTCTTTCATAAAGAGCAGTTATTTAAAAGTTAGCAGCCACTTAAATTGCTAGTCAGTGACGATGGAACGAAACGGAACTTTGAAGTAACGAAAAGTCACTGCGACTTGATTAGGTATCTGAAAGTACTTTTGGCTAATGGGTAAAATCGGCGATATAAGAACATCACAGATCGGAGATCCGGGATCCGCCGATCTCTCCCGGTTGGCTGTTTACGGGTCGTGGGACATCCGCCGTTTTGGTGGAGTATTCCGAAGCGTGTACCGTTTCCGACGACGACTCGGGATGACTCAGCTATGCTCGTAAACCCGTGGAAGAGGTCTAATGGCAGTGACTTTACCGTTCTGCTGCGAAAACGGCAGCGGATTTTCGACAATTAGACGCCTTTTTCCTCCGTCCCTTTTTCCGTCCTGGGCTCTATCATTTATGTCGTTAGGGATGGGATACTTGCTACGATGTGGGAACCCCCGGATTATCAGCCGGCCGGTGAAAAAGTCTTCATCGAGATGAGAAAGTCGTTACGCCTATGACTGATGCCGGCAAATAAGGAAAGATAGCCCTTCGTAAAAATGCACATAACAGTAATCACCCCTTCATTTATCTTACAAGGGGCCCATTTGTGCCTTTGTAGTAGTTTGGCTTCCTGGGATGGCACCGTCCTCGCATACCGCTGAAACAATAGGCAGATGATGCTCGACGACTGCACACAGTCCACAATATACCTACGTTTTTTATAAACCTATTTTTCAGATTGATTTGACTATTTAAATATAAACATTAACAAAAAACATATTAACTAAAGATAAAGAAAAATAACTGTTACTGTGTTTTGTTTCTTATTATTGTTATGGAGAATTAGTTATCATACTTGAATGGAAGAATAAAAGAATAATGATGAGCCTATAATCATGCTGAGACTGTTGCTAGTCTGATTCCATTATTATTATTATTAGCCATACAAGCATATGGGGAAATTTTAAATTATGGAAAAAAGTTCACAATTTTAATTTAAAAAAAGAAACAAATAAATTTTATAACTTTATTAAATTTAATATGGCATTCCGAATTAAGAATGTGAAAAAGAAAATCAAAGCTTGGTCTTTAGCATATCTAGCCAGACTATTGTAATTATTTTTATTGCGTATTCGTTTTTTGGGGGGAAGGGTATCGTGAAAAAAGGGTCAGAGGCAACGGCGGGAATCGAACCTGCGACCGCCAAGTCTCTCACGCTAACCACTCGGCTACCACCGAGTTCCCTCGTAAAGGGCCGTAAAAGGCTGAACATAATAGAACTTCATAGCCAGTGAAAAATTTTTCCATCAAAGGGAGTGATGGTGGTTTATGAGGAAACAGGTGTAGCGTATGTTCATCTAAAACTACTGTCCATCTTATGTAACTGGGATATGTTTATTTTTATTTTTTGTTAATTAGTTGATCTTCTAATACCATTAGTTAATTATAGAATTCCCTGTTTTGCTTGGTGATTCTAAAAGAAGGAGACATTTTAACGAGTAAATTAAAAAATAAATAATAAATCGTTAAAAATCTCCGTAGCGAATGAGCTAGGTAAAGAGCCAGAACGAGAAGGAGCGAGAAAAACCGGTTTTTAATTCTGAAGGTTGATGAAATGAAAAATGGGTTCAATTAGCCCGAATTATCTTCACTTTGAGCAATACTTCATCAGCGGCGTGAATTGACACACTCTGAGTACTTGAAAGACCTTTTCTTTCCCATCGTATCCGATGTTTCGCCAACACCATTTCTGGGTAAGGAACGCCTGGGCTTTTAACGTCCTAACTAAAAATGACGCGACACCCCCGCCCTCGTCGGAACAGGTGCCGGGTACAAGAATGCGCTAGGTTAGGTGTTTTTTCAAATCGTGGGTGAGAATTTCGAAATAGGGTTTTCCATCAAACCTGTCGCCGCGTCCGTACGGTGTTTTGTTAGGTTCCTCCTGGATTGACAAAGTCAATAGAGCATTCCATCCGAGAACAAGCAGGTCTCGATTTATAGAGGGACTTGTGTCAATATTTACCCCTCGACTCAGCACGCACTGGCGTACTTGTACCGGAATTCTTCGAGGGGAGAAGAAAGTCAATTTTTTTTTTGGTTTGAAATATAATTGGAACCTTACCCACCTGGCCGTGTGAATACACTGCATGTTTCATATCATAGACTTTTAAGAATAATTCCTAAATAGTACAAGACCACATTTGTGATGTTTGTGGATTTTGTTTGTGCTTTAGAATCTATACGTTATAGCCAAGAGAATGTTTTAAATCTACACTCCTGTTTTGTAGTTATAACTAAAATACAGCAGTGGTAATGGTAGGACATCGTTTTGATTGATGCCTACATCGCAACTCGTTATATTAGAAAAAAACTGGGGAAAATACAACAATGTTTCAAACTGTGACGATAAACCGTATTCATACGATAACGATAGCCTGCGACTGAAGAATACCGTCCGATATTTGCTAAATGAAACAAATGAACATATCTACAGAATCTATAAGCTTATTGCAGCTTCAGGTATTGGAAACTATAACTAAAAATTTATATCTCCAGATTAGAAACTATTCATATAATGATTCCTATAATCTAAAGTATGATAGTTTCCAGTAATTCTTTTCAATTAATTAAGGTTTTGGTTGATATAAAAATGTCGGTGTCATACTCCCGACGTTCGGCTAAATACGCGGTTGCTCTACCACTTGAGCTATCGTGGCTTCGATCTCAACCAAAATCTTAATTAATTGAAAATAATTCATTTGGTCAAGCGGACCACGAAACCTAATAAGAAGTTTCCGATAATTTTGGCCATCGATATTTTCATCTTTCAGATTCAGCGCTGAAAATTGCGAAAAATTCACCCAACAGACCAAAACAGTCAAGATAAAGACCAAATTGATCGTTAACGATGTTTCTCGTGCTCTGAAACTGGGCTGACAACATTAAAACAAGGAACGTTTGCTGTAACTTAAGTAACTAGTAGAAAGAATGACCTAAAACATTCCAATAATCCTCCCAGCTTATTGAGTTATGGCAATAATAAATTGAAGAGTGCCGAACTGAAAAGAAACCCAGCATCCTTGTTAATCGTTTTCCCCGCACGTCCTTAGCCTTATCATTAATTATACTGCAGCGTCCTTACCCGTCAACGAAGATTTGCCGCGAGTTTTGGAATGGGCCTTACATCAAAGTAATTACGCTAGGTTCTGGCTGTGGTGAGATGATATTTCACACGAGGTTGAACTGGGGCAGGCCTTGGACCGTTAACGATTCAACTACAGATCGTTTTTATCAAATGCAATATTTTTTTATTTAGTAATAATTCCATATTCCTTTTATCTCTCACTGACTTTATATAGAAATTTTTGAAAAAAACAAAATCGCCAGGCGCGGTTTTCGATAGGAAAATAGTTGCCTCGTGAAAAATTCGCCCGCTTTAGAAAAATAGTTCTAAATATTTTAAACGTTAAAAGTTTTGTGCCAAGGTGGAAGGGGTCCAGAGTAAAGTTCTATTACGAAAGGCGTAATTTATGGTGTCAAATCAATCAACGGCCCTGCTACCGATGGAACTCTATTAGTTAAGACGTAACTTCAACAGGTCGCCTCCGGGGTTGAAACAGAGAAACGGCCGAGGAAGAGAGGGGAAGGCAAAAAACCGATCATTTGAAGGTTGCTGTAATGAGCGAGATGAAATAATAAGATACGATTATCCTAAAAAAACATCTCTTTTGTATTCCAAGCTTCATAAGCAAACAAATCTATTTTCACATACGCTTCAGTTGGTCTGTAAATATTGAAAATGTGTAAATATTATAGGTTCATAAAAATAAAACGGAATCGAAATGCAAGATGTTGGATAGGCTGGTATAATTACTTCTGTTTATGTTCAAATCAATAAAATTCTACTACGGTTATATCAACAACAATGATCACGATCTTACCGCTTGTTCGGAATTATAAAAAAATACCTTGGAACATCTAACATTGTTCCAGCAATAACAGAACGAAAACATTTACTCGAATGTAACAGTCTATTAGAATAATTCATTATTCAGATATCGTGAGATGCGGTCTGGAGTGATGTAGGTTTCAGAAAAACATTTTCTTTATCGTTACAACGTTCGATCTTTTATAGAGATCATCTTCAGGGGTCAAAGTGTTTGTCGTCTGTGTAAGTGTGCCATTCTTGCGTGTCGTGTTGAGAATAATTAATTATTGAATTTAATTGCTGTCATTTACATCAATAGTAATAATTATTCAGAAATCAATAGTAGGTGTAGAAAAACATTTTTTTTATCATCCTACGTTTTGATCTTTATTGAGATCATCTTCAGAGCTCATTTATCTCAGCACGACACACAATATGATCTCAATAAATATAGAAACGATTGCGAAACACAAAAAAAATATTCCATATTTGTTTAGTTAATTAATTATTTTTTTATCTAAGTTTTTTGGTCGAGATGATTGCTGGTTGCTCAATAGGCCGCTGGTCTAACCACTTGAGCTGTCGTGATATTACGAAGCGTATTGAACCGAAGGTTCGAACCCGCTCGTGACAATAATTTTTCACCATAAGTTTTTGTGATTTTCCGTCAATGAGGGATGTGTTTTTCCACTCGTATTGTCACCCTTCTTTGTAGGGAGTGGCGGATTACTTATGTTTATTGAAAGTTCTGCGTCCCGGATCTGTTACTGTCGAATGGCGTTGGCGGCTTCGCTTCTCATCTTTATTATATCCTCCCTCGGTCGAGGGATGTTTACGTGTGTCAGAGCTTCTCTTTCGCGTCAAAGCGGTGTGGTTGAGATAACAAAACTCGTATATCAACTTGAAAAACTAACTTAACTCAATGGCTGAAAATTCGGCAAGTTTCATAAATTTGAGGAATAGAGTAAAGTAAAAATTGGTTTGACTGTCGATCTGTGCAAACACTCTTCCCGATAACATTCTTCTCGATCTTTTAAGTTGAAATCGAAATCAACCCAGGTCCTAGACCAATTTATTTTATTGATACTTCCAAAGCTTTAATATAAGAAAGGCGGTGAGCAGGCAAATAAAGAAAAATAATAATAATTTTTAAAAAATTGTACTACCTCATACTATTTGACGTAATAAGGGGCATTTCTGTTGTTAATATGTCGTTCCGGTAAGCATTAATAGTAAATTTAGCCAATGTTATTCTCTCCGTTAAATGACAAATCATGAACAAGCGCCATAAGTTATATATAAACAACAAGAATGCAAATTTTGCAGCCAGTTCAATAGAATTTATTTAAAAAAAACTCAGGGGGTTAATATTTCCACTTAAAGTTTCAGAAAAAGCAAGTAAGAGGAGGAAATCCCGATGTAAAACCAAAAATTAAATAACTGTCTTTGAATGTAAATTGTCCAAAAAGTTAAACTCATAAGATAATTTAATCAAACAATAAATACTTTAAAAAGTCAAAAGATTCCAATTTAAAGTTTAAACTACAAACAACAGTATATCACATTTTATAAAATTGTCTGCGCTAATAGAAAAACGTTGTGTTAACTTTTCTTGTTTACGTTTATTCATCATTCATTATTAAATATCAGAAGTTATGGTCAGCTAGAATTTCGCGATGTCCCATATTTAAGATTTCTCGATTACAAATAATAATTCTGCTTAACGAGATCACTTTCAAATAAATAATTTTTAAATTGTACAATTTAACATTGTCAACTGAACCCAGGAACATCAAAGAACGTGAACAACTAATTTCTGAATTAAAAAAAAAGAAAAAATCCATGTTGGAGATGTATAGAGTGTAAATTAGGCTTGATGTGTACTTTGCTTGATCCGGTATGATTAAATATTAAAACCTACGTCACACCAGACTGCATCCCACGACCCGCGAATAATTAAATATAAATATTGTGACAATAGTTTTTTAAATATATGTATTTTTTTTAATTTGACGTGAGATGTGATAACCGGCCAATAAAATTAGCGTAGAAGTCACAAGAGAACGTCGGAAATCTCGGTTCAAGACTGGTGATTTCAACACGGGAAAACCGGCCACGGCTTTATAATCCCTCGACCTTAGCGTAAAATAAAGCGGATGATCCGCCCGCGAATATCGATTTTGTTAAATTGAAAGAAAACACCAAGCGAGAAAAATTAACGGGAGGACAATTCCATTTTCAACACACCCAAAATAACACAATGTCGATGCAATAACAATTACACCGATCAATTGGCCCGCTGATTATCGCTGCTTGTTTTTGTTTATTCACGTCAGACATTAGAGTTGGCGTAGAGCCGATAATCGTCCGACTAAAGATGTGCCGAAGGTAATCAGTAATGATCTTGACTGCTGACACAGATCAATATGTTTCGCGTTTCTCATTGTCAAGCTTCATTCAACCAATGAACGAAAGTTGATCTATTCAAACAGCTGACAAAACTATTAATGTTACGTATCTTCTAGCTGGATAGCTCTAATTGAATGTATTAGCCTTAATTATTAACAAACAAACTTATATTATTCTGTTTGGTCTGTAATAATTCGTGTTCATAGTATTCAAAGTTTGTTGGAGAGGTAATACTATTAATTCTGCCCCCCCCCACTATAGAAATATTATATTGTCATTTTGCTACCTCCGCCAGTTCATACTATTTAAGTCATTCGTTTGAAGGAAAATAATTCTGCTCTCTACTATTTTGATACCTGAACCCGGCAAACATCCATTTCTTAAATCAATCAGCTTTCTTCCAGAGTTATCCCAAATACTTAAATGACCTCTTAAAACACGTAATTTCGATTTCCCAGTTTTTCATAAACACCTACACCAATTAGACTTGAATACAACAATCTTTAAGATGTCATACCATCCGGGTTGGAGAATACGGAGTACTGCTTGGAGGAGACCAGATATGATCCAAGCTGTCGACCTAGACTGGCGACTAAGACTCCACTACAAACTGCAGTTCCAACCCAATCCTTAACGGATCGCTGCTTCAGAGTACGGTTCGGCAATGAGCTCTCGGTCATAAGACCGATCTTAGCCGACGTAAAACAAGATCCCTACCCAGTACACTATTTATTCTGCGGACCTGACAAGTCCCAACACCACCCTGTCAATATTATGTAAGTACCCGAATCCAATGTACAAGAACTCGAGCTCATTGCAAAATAATGAAAAAAGTAGAAGAAATTCAACGAAGACGCAAATCGCTTCTACGCTAAGAAATCATCATTGCCTCAGAGGGTCTACTGAGGACTTGACAGAACGGGTAATCCCACAAACGACAGGAACTGAACATAAGATTATGAAGACTGTTGTACCAAAAAATACGTATATCCGTATAACAAATATACGGAGAAGAATTGTGGAGAACCGTCAAATAATCCAATCCAACTATTCCAACCAAAAGTACTCAGCATTCTCCGACCTCCCTAGTACGCCCTTAACCTCACCATCGACAACAACTTCAACATTCGTTCAAGAGTTGATACGTTCCCGCTTCCTGGAGATCCACTCTCTACGATCCTCCAGCCCCAGAATCCTCCACGTCGCCTTAAAGACTGGTTCATCAAGACGTGTCCTACGAGAACAGTGCAGACATATTTAAGTGCCAATGATATTACCGGGTGAAAACGAAACTGTAAGGTATATCAATATATTTACATTTAATAACAATCCTGCAAGTCTAATCAAAAATAGCGTGTAATGAAATACTGACAGTAAGGGTGCAATTTAGCTTTTAAAATACATGCGTGTTTTGGCTTAGGCCTAACTCTTGTGTACTGTCCTGGAGGCCTCAAGGCATAAAAACGTACTAAAAGGGGAAATATATGGATTAGAGTGAGATTGTGAAAAATTGTAATTTGTATATCCTATGTTTATGATGAGATTATTTCAACGAAGCTAATTTGAGTTTTAATTCTTCAAGAAAACCCATAAACGTTAACGTTGTGAGCTTTTAACTGATACAAAGCGCGTTGTCATCGATAGATTCAAGGAATTGGAGTAAGGATAAATTATTACAAGAGTATAATTAATTGCTCGGAAGACACGAGTCAGGGCCGTAAAACGAATTAATAAAATGTTTAACAAGAAGCTACTTAATCCTCGGCTCGCAGAGGCTGTTAATAAGCGCGATGATAAAGATAGTAGTCCAAGATCGAAAAAAAAGAGCGGCCGTCTTGTAATTTTTGACGGAGCCTTTTCTTTCAGTATCCGGTCGTTTGACAAAAGGGCTTTTCCACTCTTTATTCAATTTGTCTAAATGAAGTCAATGAGAACAGAAGATGTGATTGAAGAGAAGGGTGGTGTGGGCGTCGGGCCTCGAGCATGTGTGAAAGAAAGGTACCCCTTTCAGATGAAATGCGTGGGTCGGATCGTGACCCATGCTACTACAATAGAATAACACGGTAGCAGGATTTCAAGACTCCTCCTTTTCAGCCATTAATCAATTTCAGTTCTTTTAACAGAAGATTACTCTCAAAAGTTGTTCCTGTCTCAGTTTCTTAAGCAATGCCTTTTTCCTACGTGTACTGACATTTTGAGCTAAGTTAAGATATAGCCAAATATCGTATCTGATCATGTAAAAAACATATCCTTATAAGAGAATATTATATTTAAAGGAACTGCTAGTTTCCTGCTAGTACGCTAGAATCCTCTATATTATATCTATCAAATTTAATCTCAATAATATATTTTTTTTGTTTCTTTTGAGATTTGACAATGGAGTTTTAACGCAATCCCGACACTGATACAACGAGAAGCTAAAACGCAATCACATAACGAATCAGCGAGTATAAACAACAATCATCAGGAATGACCAAACTAAAGGTTTTTTATTTCTCGTGAACTGTTTGGTAAACTTGGAAGATTTTTCATCCTTGTGATATTGATTAAACGATTCTCCTCAGAAATACTAAGAAATATGTACTACTTATTGATTTATTAACAAACAAATTCTCAAAATGAACTAACTTTTTGAGTTAATTAACTCTCATAACCCAGATATATCAGGAGTTGGGAAGTCGGCTTGTCAAATTACATGTTACTTTATATGTATATGCGGCCATATATCAGTCAACTTGACGAGGTCTCTAATCAATTTTTCAAGGAGAGCTTGTACGCTATCGTGAATCGCAAACTAGAAAATTTTATAAAATTTCCCTCACTACCTAAAGGCAGGTGATAGAATCTTTTAAAATTGCCCCATTCTTGAGTAGATATTGTCAAAAACATCGTGTTTGCTGCCATTCCCTCTTGAATCGTGAACACGAGGTAGAAAAAGTACATGAAAAAAGAGCCGCCGAGTAACAATTGCGGTCGGTCGAACGCTGTGGGAGTTGACTAATGATCTGACAGAGGGTTGGGTCGTTTAACACGCCGTATCCCACAAGATCCACCCCTAGATTCGACGCGGCCAACTCCATTTTCACCACTTTCGCCTTCTGCCGTTTTGCCGAACCATCCCCGTTTTGCTGGAAATTCCCTTGGCCTGCCATATAGGGAGGGTGAAAGCCGAAGTGTCGGATTTAATTTCCGCGCAAATTGGTTTTATCGTTTGAGCCAAGTGCGTACTTTCTACAAAAATAGATATGTCACCAAAGCTCCTGCTGAGTACAATTATGAAACGTTATACGTTGCTTTTAGAAACTTCGGAAGAATGTGCTATATGAGGTTAGGATTAGAGCGCACGGTAGATTGAAAAGGTATGGCGATTTAAAAAAAAATGAAGCAACTCCAAGGCTGCACTATCGCCAGTAGATCACCCTCTGGATAGAACAACAATTTGAAATCTAAAAACGGCTTTTGTCGCAATCGAAAGCGATTACCGCTATTAAATATAATCAACTCTCTATATTTTTTACAAGAAAGTGTGGAAAATGCTATGATGATTCCCTATAGTCAAATGTGGATCTGTGAAAGATTTTTCCATGTAAGCTGCTGAGTGTTTCAGCAGTTTGGTCAGTACTTTGGTATACGTATTCCCAGGCTGGTATGGTTTGTCAGACGCGTTAAGACTGGGTTTATGGTGAAATTTCGCACAAAACAGCTGCAATAAATAGGAGGCCTAAGATAATTATATACGATAAAACTGCATCTCCATCGCCGATCATCAACGAGATGATATGTGAACAAGCATGGTGCCCGAAGAGTTCAATCGGACCAGCGGAATATGGGTAATGCGAATGGGTCTGACAGACCAAACCAGAGCGAGGATAAGCAGTCCAAAATGATCGGTAATAACGCATTTAATGGTATGTATTATACAAGCCGTAATAAATCGTTAAATCTACTACGGTAGGGACGTAGAACATTTGAGACGAGGAGAAAGCTCTTCAACGAAGACAAAAGGCAGGTGGTTGATTTGGTTCTTTTCGTGACCAAGGAAAAGCGGTTTGAAGGTTTTTCAAAAGTACTGCGTTTAAGAAAATTACAATCAACAGAACAGCCATACGATTCTGATATATCAAAATTTGATTGAAAACGAGCGACAGCTAAAAAATACACTGGAATGGAATAATACTAACCCTTTACTGAACGTCTTAACATAAAAAATAAAACTGTTAATTAAAAAACCAAGATTTTATGTTTATTTTATTTTTTTTATATAAGAAAAATGATAAGGAAGATAATAGAAGAATAGATGACAGTCATTTTTACGATATGAAAAATCTTAAAAATGTTTGTTTGCTTCTATTTTCTTCTTTTCCAGTATACTTTGTATGTAATTCGGCCTGTCGGCTTTTTTCGGGGAGATTGCTTGGGTATTCCTCCAGGTTTTAGGCCGCCAAAGGCATTTCAAATAGAGGCGGCACATAACCCCTTGTGTGCTTGTTAGTAGAATTTTCGTCTTCTTCTTCTGTTTGACAAACTGAGATCAAACGAGAGTTAGCAATTAAGAAAACAAGATAAAAATATGAGTCAGAGTGAAAGATATTTTAAGAAATTCTGTAGAATTTTCCGTGTTTGTGTGCAGTGGAAGGCGATGACCACTGGGGTGTTTGTAGATCCATAACTTTTCTAATGTATGTTACTATACTACAGAGTACTTTTTTTGACAAATGTCTTCTCCTTTCTAGTAAACCTTAGAGGTAAGCGTTCTGACCAAATCAAGGATAAACTGGGCCGGTGGGAGTGAAACACAAAAGAATAAATTAACCAACTGGAATATAAGTACGTCATTAACATTTACTATAACCGTGACACCAATTTATTTCGCTACCTCCCTCAATCGACAAGTTTTGAAATTCACTTTCCAAAAAAGCTCGACCACCTCTTTCTCCTATCCATCCCGTTAACACCATTTCGTTCGGGACACGATCTTCCATTTCTCTCCCTTTCTACCGGTTATTAATAAATGTCGCCAATTCAAATGAGAAGCGGCCGGCGGCGGGGCTAAGGACCCTGAAGTGGGACCCCGTGTAGGAAGAGGTGTTGATGATGATGACGAGACATCAATCATTCACCTCTCGCCATAACTCACAGGCCATCCCCAAATAGGGGGGCAATCCTCGTTGGTGAATCCACTCTAATTAAGAAGGCCATCAACTCCTTCTGTCTTCATTCGAGAGCGGCTAGAAAGCATCGCCGCAATTCCCGTCTTAACCCAATTTGGTAAAAGCTCTTCAATGGACTTTTTTGAACCTCCGGTTAATGCACAGCCGGCGGTGTTTGTAATACAGTAATAACTTTATTAAACAGTCATAAAATATTACCTGACAAATTTATTTAGTTGATTGTAAGAATGCTTATTGTTCATAACTTGCGCATCTTTCATGTACTACATGATTAGATATCAGATTCAGATTAAGATATGATCAGTGTTTTCAACCATCTCAGCGGTGGTACGACAAATAAATTTGATTTTAAACGGTTCTCATAAATGAATGTTTTCGGGTTTCACGAATTGATGTCCGCTCGGAGATTTAAACGCTGGTTATAATGGCAGAATGATAAGCGCGCCTGAAGACAAATCTCCACTCCTTTTTACTGAAGATCTCACACTTTTATTACAAAATTCTTTCGAGAATTATAACTTTTCAACGGCAATATTGCATATAAGAAAGAATGTGCCGTCCAATAAAAAGTGCGCATAATCCACGCGACCGCTGGATGCATTTCATAGAACGGTTACCCGTTCGGCAGCATTTGTCACAAGGAATTTTGTCTATCAATCATATGTCTGTTTTTAAATCTATGGAATCTGATCGACCATTACCTACGCAGGGTGAAACTCATCACAAATAATTTCCAATAACGCGGCAGAAAGAGACAATCCATAAAAACGCAAGCTCCGAGAATGTACATACACGTAAGAGTTAATTACAACTTTAGGTACATTACATAATAAACTACTCACTTGTTAAAACGATAGATGTATCATACCTGAAACAGAACGGAAACAATATATCAATTCTCAACAAATATAACAAAATTAATTCAAAATATTGCAGTAAATTTTAATATATACCAAGTAACCATCAAAGTTCATGCAGTTTTTCATTTGTTATGGTTTCTGATATCTTATCCATTTCTTTTACATAGGAAAATTAGGTGCTTTCATCACGTAATACCAAGAGCATAATGCGTCATTTCATACAGTAAAATTGTCTTGACCAGTTCACTGTAAATTACACCAACCTCAAAGCATCATGTTTTGTTGTTGAATTTTCGTTTGGGACAAGGTAATTTGGTGTCAGCCAATGGTACGACCTCCTAGTGAGTGTGCAAGATCCATTTTTCGTCCCATGTGCCAATCCGGTCATGAAACGTCTCTACGTTATACCGTGAAGGGAAGGGAAAGAAAATATTTAGCGCCAGAGGAACCCATTTGCTCAGATTCCACTGTTATCCAAGTCGATATAAGCTTGAACGAATTATTTCTGTGTTCTACACTGACATGTTTGACTCGAAACAAGTTCGACTGCTTCCTCAATCTTTCAAGACGTCGATCAGACCGTGGTTCTTCTTCAATCCCTTCATTCCTAGAAATAAACTTTTTTAACCATTAAGCATGACACTCACTTGTTTCAACATCGACCGCTGCGCAAGTTATAAAGGCTTCTTCGGCAGTCAAAGGACCGACCTTAAATTCGTACAATAAGCACGCACGAATTATGGATTTTGAAGATATGAGAAAGAAAATAGTTTATAATTTACAGTGGACTGTTAAAGGCACTTTTTTTTTATGAACTGACGCATTATCCTCTTGGTATTATGTGTTGCAAACAGCTAATCCTCCTATGGATCTAGAACTGTGGATTAACGGTATTTAAACAATAAAATAATGAAAAAAAGCCGAACTTTTCTGATGAACTGGAACAACTGAACAACATTTATTTATTTCGCTAAGAAAAATGTGGACCACAACATCAGAGTCATATCAACCTTCGGCGTGCTGATGTTTAAAACAAAACAAATTGTTAAGTCGGGTATGAATGCAGGGCCGGTGGATTCGAACCCCACACCTTTACCTTACAGTGATGAGCGTCGTGTCACGGCCAAAACCGTAGTGGAACCGACAGTTCCTTAATAAACATTAATTTAACTCCAAAATTTAAAGCCTGATTTGTAAGAACGAGTGTTTCGTGGATCAATGATTTTATTTGTTGGGTGTAAGGTTCCCTTCAGTTACAAGACAACCTTACAACATATCCTTTTGTAGTTATGATGACTGTTATCCTTTTCTAAAATAAGCATAAACCAGAAAGAAAGAAAAAATATGAATCAAGGGAAATAAAAATTTAAAATAGTAGATATAGTGACAACCCGTGATGTTTCAGTGTGAAACGTTTTATCCATAAACATATTGATCATCACTGATCCTCACGGATTTATGTCAAAACCGATTTAATATAATAAAATTTAATCTGCTTACGATAACTTTTAAGATCTACAGATACTACTCCACCAATGAAGCACGGTATAGACAAAAATGTGTAAACTTAAAAAAATACGCTATACTCAGTGTTATTTTCGGGTTGGGTATGGGGAAAAAAATTCAATAATGGTTAAAATCGTCAGCTGTACATTTAAATAAGGTTTATTTTTTAATAATACCTTATTTTAAATGGTCATACAATTTGTAAATGTTAAACGTGTCTAGTCGAGGCCGATTTTGAAGAGGGCGGTAAAAAGAAGGAAAAAGTAAGGATATAACTATAACGTGTCCGAGGTACAAAGATGGCGGAGGTGGCAAAGAAAAGGCCATTAGTATTGTGTATTGTGTTTCCATGTGAGCCGTCAACGGTAATAAATGATTTTCCATCACCCTCGCCACCCTTTAAGCCGCATCTCCTGGGGCCGAAAACAAAAAGAAGGGAGGCGGAATATCGGAAATGGATGAGCATTTCAAATCGGAAAGTAATTCCCCTGGATTCTTCCCTTCATTCCTGGATTTCTTTCCCCAATCGCCTTCACTTGTAGATAATTTGCATGCAGGCAAAACGAAAGGGGCGAACGTTGTTCATGCCAAATATATTCAGGATCGGAAGGCCCGGCCAGAAGTATCGCGTGCTGCCCACAAAGAAGCAAATATTCGTCAAAGGATATTAATTTCACTGCACGTCGGAAGGATCAAAGAAGAACGTCATTAATTTTAGCCCTAACAGCCCAACTTTGGTCTTGGCCTAATGACTTTTCATCCAACGGGTCCCCAGGGTCGACCAGAAGTGGTTTTCCTAGATACGACGTTTCTCAAAGCCATTTCAAATCCATTCGCATATGTCAATATGTTCTTAAAAGGTACCATACAGACCGACGTATAATCTTAAGGATTCACCAACAAACAAAAATAACATAGAAAAATCAAGTTCGGCAACTCAATACAGAGAATTAATTAATGTTTTTAGTTGAGATAAAAAGCCTTAATTAATAGGAAGATATTACTTGTCAAGTGGACCACGAATTCAATACAGAGGCTAACACCCACTGTTTTACCTTATTCATTTAATCCGAAATACGATAATTTCATGAATTATTGATGAAATGATTTCATCCCCGCATTTTAAATCGTACGACTACATATTTTTGAACAACAGATATAGGGATAATACTAAAATAATATGGCTGGCCAGCCAATGAAGGTGACGAGAAGGTTGAACCTGTATGAAAGGCCAAAACATCAACCGGTAGACATATGAAAACATTCCGAAACGATCAAACTTGTTCCAAATCGAAGCTCCGTCACTCCGCAAACCGAAGAATAAATATTACGTGTAGTGTTTAGTTAATTAATTGGTGGGAGATTGCCAGACCGCATCTTACCATCTCCAAATAATTAATAAATATTACAATTACGATATTTGAAACCATGGATAAATCGTATCTACCACTGAAGAAGGCGTGGAACAGAAACGCGCCTGAGACATAACGCGACTGACAAGGCGAGGCAGGATGACTGAAATGATCTAAAATGACCAAACCACAGGTTCATCAATCCACATCACAAGATCATATTTATTACCTTGGATATAATTTAAAAAAAATTACTAAGCCACCAATAAGCAAAATTAGCAGAGAAAAAATTACTTTGGGGACTTAATATAGAAACTAGCAACACCGAATGTTTTTTCTTCTATGCTAAAGCAAAACGGGATTTCATTAATTTCTTCATTTGTCAATTAATATTCTTTAGTAATCGATGTTATATCGCTTGACTTTATTTTTTTAAATAGTAACAAAAGAAAACTAAATGTCTATTTCGCTTTTTCAAATTTAGGTGAATTCTGTGAATTGATGAACGTTGGTTCTTTCTCAATGGTTATGTTTGTCAGACAGGCTTCGGCGCTTTACTACAGGCATTGTGTCTGTATTTTATGTTTTGTCTCGTACAAAAGCGTTTAACTTTAAGAACGTTCAATCAAACCCCATTCAAATATAATGATTACTAAAAAATCTTTTTTGGTTTTATTACATAATTCTATAACTACATCATTTACTATCGCTCCGTTATATTACGTGATGGTGTTATACCTCATGATTTTAATATTTATTACAAGAAAATTGTATGTTTATTCTTCTACAACCAATAGTTTGGTCATCGCTCATTTTAGCCGGTTGTGCCTATATCACGGGCTTCTGTATTGCGCTATAGATAGATAAATAGACAACGCACACGTTATTTACAGCAAAGAAAGAAACACAAAATCTTGAACGTGTATAAAGTTCTACACGCACGGATGGTTATCAATCTGCCGGCAGTTGGCTATGAATATAACTATTAACATTAATATAACTATCAGACGTGTAAAATTTGGCACTAAATTATATAAAAATACAGAATACACATAAAGCAATTAACTAACTAAGCGTACTGAACTCGTACCTATATCGCCACGGAGTGCAAGTCCTTCAAGTTCATCAAAATTTATGATGATTAGCAGATCAAGCAGCTGATACCAAGAAAATGCTCTATGTGCGAGATACCGGATTCAAGATTCTGATCATATGGAACATTCTTTTCCTCCGGTTGAGGTCCTACTCACAGTTTGAGTTTGAGCTCATACTCAAAGTTTCTTCAAAATGTGATTAGAAAAGATTAAACAACATACTCCACCATTTATAATTTCTATATAATTGATTTTGTGATTTAACTTTACGCCGCTTTTGGTAGCAAAATAAAAAAATACCTTCCTTTACTCTTAGCTTAAAGACCCTACACACTTTGTCATGGCATAGGTTTTAAAAACATTTGTTCTTTGAGTGTAAAAGTTTAAGTAGTCGTCGTTAAGATCGCTGAGCAGGAGGTTTCATGGAGTTGCTTGAACAACTAAGTTAAACGATGCCATAGAATGGTTTAGGTCCTTAAAAAGGAGATTCCTGCGAATGTTCAAAACTCTCACGATTTTGACCAGCTAACTTACTCGAAAGTACCGCTGATATATTTGGGACAACCCGAGAGATTTTCCAAAGAAAAGGTAAAATTACAAACAGTATTAAAAGCTGGTGGGTTTCAATGACAACGCCAATTAAATAATTAAATTCACTAATTTCGTGGTCCACTTGACCAATTAATACATTGCAATTAATTAAGGCTTTGAGATTCAATAATCTATACTACTGCCTCAGTACATATAGTTTCGTCTGGAGAAAAGTAATGAGGAACTCTTTTTAAAAAAACTCTTTCGATCTCATCATCTGAAACACTTGGCATGGATAGCGTAAAGTGAAAATCTTACTAAATTAAATAATTTAAACTTTCAAAAAGAAACAGTAAAAAACACTGAATAAATCCTATTGGAGGTAATATGGTATGATTTGCCGTCCCATAATTTTCCGTTTTTCAGTTTAACTTATTTTATTTAATTAAATAATGACAAATAGTGTTACAGTCCTTAGCTATATTGATACTGAGTCGGTTTTCGAAGAAATTCGAAATCGTCTTTGAAAACCTTAATTATGACAATCTGTAAACGTATTTGATTGTTTTGACTTGATGATGACCTTAAAATAGGTCGACAGCTTGACAATAACAAACGAATTTTCTTTTTCTTCAAGACCATACCGTGATACAGAGAAGAAGGTCTTTTCTATGTGTATGTTCTATACACATAGAATTCCTTGTATGTATTGCTTTCCCTATATTAATTTCAATCGAAAAGATTAAAAAGAATAAAGATCATTTGATATAATCAACGTAAAGAAAACAATAGTACATCTTGCCACGTTAAAATGACAAATATTCTTAAATATGAAGTAACTCTTAAAACCAGAAATAAATTTAAAATAATTGAATATTATAATATTCCCAATAAAAAGATGTTATTTTTAGAAAAATCGTTATAAATTCATAGGACAACTGAAAAAATAAGCCTCTATCAGACCGAGGACATTGATAAATTAACAATAATTTAAATTTCTCGCTTATATTCATTTTTTAACCAAGTAGTCTCCTTTCGAAAGATTTGGTAAAGATACATTATTATTACTACACCAAGTTAAATTGAAAAATTAGTAATTCTTGCATACTTTCCTTGCGTACACTGCGCAATATTTAACATGAAAAGTAAACTTAGTACTTTTATCTTGTTATTATCTTAGATATAATATTTTGAAGTTATAGTTTTTTGTTAGGTGAACTAACTTTTTTTCAGTTGGCTCTATTACTTGGCACATCCTAATCCTAAATTTATTTAACTAAAAACGTTTCTCCCTGCGGTTTGAAAGCCGTTGGGAATCAGGTCAGGACATCGCAAAGAGGAGGAGGAAAGGATTTTGAAGATAATTGGAGTAAGAGGCGAGTTTAACTCCAGGTATTGTCCACCCTTGTCAACTTGTAACATCTCTTGTCAACCCGGCTTGGCACTTGTCTCAACACCTTTTAGAAAAACGTCCGAGGGGGGCACCTGACGATTTAATAGCGTCGCTATCTACGGGTTCCATCGGCGGTGCGAGGGTGCCGAGTGTTTTTTCCACCATATCGTGGGGACGTGTGCAACAGCAGAGACAATCACGATTTTTATGTGTTGGCCGGAGCAAACATTGACTGATCAAATGTTTGCATTTCTCTCCTCCCGAGGGACGCTTCTGCATTAATTTATCCCACCGTCTGAAAGAGACGGGACACAGCGTGTCAAAATCACTTTATCAAACGTTTCAAAGAATCCAGCGCCCATTACACGCCGAGGGTGGTTACGCAATATAATAAAATCCAAAGAGACAAAATTTGATGAAAACTTCTTCCTGGAAGATTTAATAGCCTTTTCAAAAGCGAACTCTTATCAAAGTTGTTCCAAAGTTGCAAATGCGCGTCAAAACATAAGAACCCACTTTAACAAAAATCGGTTTTGTGTGTTAGCTTCGACGTGTGGCAGGCTCTATGTAATTGATACGTCACACCTAAATCATCAAGAATGCTGCCAGAATGTGAAAAGTTCTGTTTCGCCTATTTTCGCTCTAAAGACGGGATACATTCTAACCACTTTCCCGTTAAATTCTCTATCAAACTGCTAGCCTAATCCTATCTATCCTAGCGAAACCATTTCGCGTGTTATTTCATTATAGGAAAATGTCTTTCCCAGATGTAAATCATGAATACAACCAACTATAAATTGGGTCGTTGATCCCAAAAAATTAAATATATAATTATTTTTATAATGTACCTTGCAATTTTATATAGCAAATAACATGTGAGATTACCTCCTAGGTTTTCGGTGTGATGAACCACAGTTTGGTCGTTTCGGTTTCTTTATCATAATATTGATGTTTTGTTCTGTCATACGCGTTTAAACTACTCATCTTCTGTGTCGGGTATAAGCGATTTCCGATAAGTTTAGATGTTTCATTAGGTCATAAAACGTAGACCAAACAGAAGTGACGACTAAATAACCGGTTCGTCATCACACCGATGTGGAATGGAGAAATCTTACAAAATTATTAATTTTCAAATCTCTACTATAACGATTTAGAACTGCTAACAGGGAACGTGACAGTATAAAACTAATAAAATTGAAGATTATTTTTAGTCTTCGATAGGCTGAATTAAGGGAGTTTTGATTGAACCGTCTGAAAGCTAAACGCAAAAAGGCTTTTGGATGAAATAAAACATATACAAATACACTAATTGTAGCTAAATACAAAAACCCGTGTGCTTGTCATGGCGCGAAAAAGGGCGACAGCAAAACTACACCACTACACATGGTAACTATTTCACACCATTACCGATATTTGTATAAACCGAAACAGACATTTAATTTTCTTTAGTTGTTATGTAAAATATTAAAATTGAAAGATATAACACCAATTATGAATGAATATTACTTGACAAATTAAGACATTTATGAAATCATGGCAATTCAGTTTAGCGTGGAAAATGCAAACAGTTGGTTGTTGCTAGTACTAAGTGGCCAATTTCCTTTTTCCTTTTTATTTTTGCTTATATGTGACTTATTATTCTAACATTATCAACTATCTTTATTATCCATGGTTCAAAAATGTGGAAATATTTCATCTCGAGATATGTGGATTGATGGGTTTTTAGTTTGGTCGTTTCGGATCATTTAAGTCTGCTGGTTTGGTTTGTCAGATACGTTTCGAATTATTTGATTTGTAATTTTATTCGTAGATTTACGGCTTGAGAACATCCATTTTGGAAGAGGTTTTGCCGTTTCGGATCATTTTCGTATCCTTATCCTTGATGTTTTAACCTTGGAGAGACGGATAATCTTTTCGCAAATTTCTTTGGTGGATCTGACATATCAACTATGATACTGATCAACTACGGTTCAAAAATATGTAATAACACAAATTCATATTGGGGTTGTGGACTGAACCTTACTTAAGTTGGTTTATTTTGGTCTGCCAATCCTCGCATTTTGGCCAGTCTAAGTCCATCTTTGGTGTAGATACATTTTATCATGCTGTATCTATGGTTTAAAATATTTATGGATGATTTGATTTATTGTCTGTGTTGCCATGATCCCGTATTTGGTGGTTTCCTTCCGTGTATATATCCAATACACAAAAGTATAAATACCAATATATCTTTTCTTTACAATGCCTAGTAATAGAATAAGTTAAAATTTTTACTATTCTAATTGTCAAATAATCATGGTGATTTAGGATGATCTCAATAGCCAAACAATCTTTCGTCTACAAAGAAACAAAAATACCAGTGGAAACAAACCTATGATAGATGATATAAACTATGAAAAATTTTGTATAAAAATAAAAAATAAAAAATCTGACATATAGGAATATATGATAAATGGAAAATTGTCGAAATTAAACCCCTCTGTGGAAAACAAAGAGTACGATTGTTTCGACGAAAATGATATATTGTATATGCACAATGATGCTATTCAAAAAAGTTTCAAGAAAGTTTCTTTACATTGTAATCAAGTCATACAGCTTGAATCTTTAGGAAACTATATAAGATTATTAATTAAATGTATGCCGAAATAGCATTAAGATGGGAAATACACGATAATACTTTACAAGTGCCACCAAACAAGGAAATTTTGATTGTAAACACAATATTTATCTAATTCGTTAATAACTGGAGCAAACAATACACAATTGAAAATGTAAAACAGCGGAAAATGATAGTATATTATTTTTGATTAAAGAAAGGATTCTTCACATAAGCCATATTACATTTACATATTCAACTTGAAATAGAAAACGGAAAAACATTATGTCTAATGCAGATTGATTTATTTGGAACTAAAGATTATAATGTACATAATTTAATGTTTTTATTCTCAATAATTACAAGTAGATTTTACAACGAACAACTCTTTACAGCGCGTCCACGCATGCAAACATACATACCCACATGTATATGTGTATTTGTTAGTGCTCGCGCAGGCGTTTTGTGCTTTGCGTATGCACATATTAAAGGTTTATATATTTCTGATATTATTTTATTATTACATCATTAAAATTTCCAATTTACAAAATTAAATACATTTACAAGTTACTTCGTTAGTAATAAACGTTCTAGTTAAGTTTATTAATAAAAAGTGCAAAAAAAATAAGTACAACCTACTCGTTTAATTATTAATTAAACCCATTAAGCTTTACTTCGTTTCTAAAATATCCATAATTGTTAATTTTGAATTTTCTCCAGAGATTTATAACAATTAATATTTATGTCATAAAAAGAAAATTTGTGATGGACAATTGTTGGTTTGTGGAAATGTCTACGTTTTTATTTTTATTTCGATTAATAACCAACCAAGTTTAAAAACGATTAATAACCGACCAAGTTTAAAAAAAGTAGGCAAAAATAAATAATAAAAATTAGATCGAAATCATAATAAACGCAAATACTGGTCTGAAAGCCTTTAAGTACGCCATCAGTAACACGTCGAAAAATATTCATTTCACATTTATTCCTGTGAACAACAACATAACCAAAGTAAGAACACGTTTTATTCTGATATTATCAATTAAATTGGAGGAAATAAAATTTAAAAACGGCTTATTAAGGGTGATTATAGTAATCAACGCGGACCACTACCATTTAGAGAAGACAGGATTCTTTCTGACTATTTTTCTTACCTATCGAATTTTAAAAGCTGCAAAAATGAAACAAAATATTCCTTTATTTTTGTAGATAAAACTGATCCACGGAGAGAAACTCAAAAAGCACGAAAATTAGTTAAAACTATGGTGAGAATATTGACGATAGTTTTTTTTTGTGTCTTTATTAAAAAAAAAAAAAAAAAAAAGACTAACCAAAAAATTATTAATAAACGATAATAAAGGAAAATTTAAACATACATTTACTATTTTACCTAAGCGAACAGTACAGAGAAAATAGCGAAAACAATATCCTACATATATAATATATTACATTCCCACGATTGTCGAGCGATAAAAATGAGATAAAATGTCGTACCTGCAAGTGAGAACAAACGTCATAAGGCCTCACGGTGGAAAGCATGGCAAAGGGATCCACACATGACACAACATACAAGACACGAAAGCTACGCGGCCTTCTCTGGTGGTACTAGGCTCCCCTGGGAGGTACAAGTTCTGTCCTACCCCTCCTCCAGGATATCGGGTCCTACGCCGTGGTGGGGGTCTTCGAACCACCGGGGTGACTTATGCAGATGTAGAACGCGTGCTCGCGAATGGATTTTTAACCCCCCCAAAAAATATTTATATATAAAAGTTGCATGGGTGAGGACTTTACATTCTTCTACAAGCAACTCGTGTACTCAATATTTTACGTTCCGGAATATTGTTATAATGTTAAATAGGAAATACCAATTGGCTTTTAAATTTTCTTTCATAATAGTAAATCGCTTAGTAATTTATTAATTGTCCAAATTTTTGGTTATTGGCTTTTAAAATTTTTTTATTTATTTAAGCTTTGATTGTAGTTATTGTACGATGCTATTTTAATTACTTTGGTTAAGTGTTTATTTACATTGTAAAATCAATGTTTATATATTTTTGGAATACTAATGATCTCAACTTTTGCTACACATATTTGTAACTATGGCTTCATAGTTAAAAAAATTATCAAACGTAATTTTCAAAAAATGTAGGTTATCCAACTCTAATTGCTATTTTTATTTCAAGAACTATGATCTTGAAAATTATGAGTTAATGCCGTTTTGCAAATATTTAGAAAAAACGCCAACATTATTACCGAAAGTTTAATTGAAACATAGTTATGAGTTCCGCTTTGGCAAAGTACCTGGGCTCCATTTCCCATGTGCCTTCGGATTTTTTTTCTTTACTATTTATTTATTGTTTATCGTTAAGGAACTTGGGTCGGTTTTATTACTATATGAAAAGGGATGTTAATTCAGTCGTCACACGACACTAATGAATTTTAAAATTTACGGCATTATTGGTGTTCTTTTTCTTCGGCCATAGAATTCATTTTTACATCGAGGAAGACGGCCAAAATAATCAAAATAAAGTCACAGGTGCCTTTCCAAAATTTTATTACTTGCATGTTCGGCCCTCATCAGGTAATTTTCTTGAGGCATAGACATCGTTGAAACATTTTCATAAAATGTGTTTTCGGACGGTTGATTAGAAGCAGAAGCCTCAACTTGATTCATTAATTGATTTATAGTGAGTTTATTAAACCGACCTTTTTTAGAAGGTACCATGAAATGGCAGAAAAATAATCGACTAGAAAGTTCTGCCAAAAAAACTCACTCCTGGCTCAAAGTAGGAACTAAAAACCGTCACACCACTAATGCAATGTTCATTAAAAAAATTAATTGATACTTAAAAAACATCAATGATTTATAACAAATATTTCGAATAAATTATACAAGGTTTTTACTTAATGTACAAAAAAATTGAATAATTAAGCAATAACTTTCAATTTAAACGCTATTCTTAATGCAAATTAAGCTTGAATTGAGAAATTAATGTCACAAAGCGGGACTCGAACCCACTACTTCAGTCTTCCTCTCGCTTCTTCCACTCATGCGGACTACTTTTTATATTTTTTAAAGATTCGGTTATAACTTGAAATTTTCTAGAAACAATGTGTTGCATCATGACATTTGAGGTAAGCCAGTTAGTGCAGACCTTGGGTGGTCATTAAGCCTAAAAGTAAAGTAAATACTGCTTTCTGTAAGGCAGAATAGAGTTTCTTCTACTAGTTCTTTCAACTTAGAAAAAATATTATTTCAACATTTAAATCTCTTAGTTTGGAGAATGAAGGTCAAAAGTAAAAAAAGCAATGTTATTATTTTTTTAAAATTTTATTAGCAATAAGAAACCTAGGCTTAAAAAAGCTCAGTCAGATTCAACAGTGTCAACTCTAAGCAGAGCTGGGTGAACATGAACTGGAGACAACTTAGCATTCACGAATCTGTGCCAATATCTTGTTTATTTTCTACAATTTATGTTTATATGTATAAGTCGGTTTAATTTTAAAAATTTAAATATATTTTCTTAAACTCTTTCAGGCGGTGGTTTGAACAATTTTTTCTTTTCCGGAATGCATCAGATCAAACAGGAACGAGAGAACAGGTCGACCCAATGATGATCAGCGATGATCAAAATGCTAACAAAAGCTCATTACCTCTGTTTTTCTATTTAATTATTCGTGTAAATTCATTCTTTGTTTTAAGTTCCGAAAGCTTTCCAATTGTTAAGCACAATTTTAACTTACTCTCCAATTTATTTGCGCTCGTGGAGGTCCCATGTTTAAGAGTTTTGAAATAATTATAAAAGAAAAAAATTATTAATTTAAAGAATTCAGCTTGGCATCAACAAAACCAATTAACTTCTCAATCAAATTAACGATTTGAACTCCGACAAAGATGAATAATTTACAGTTCCATCAATCATAGGAGTTGCGCAATTCTCCCAGCTGTTTTGACAAGAAGTTGAATAGATTTTTCATGTTTTTCTCTCTTTACAATTGAGGTTTGAGTGGAAACGCGGCACTCCTTTTCAATCCGCCTGTGGAACTCGGAACAAAGTGAGAAATCGACACGCCCGAACGGAACGGAAGGAGTCGGATTTTGGCCGAGAGAGGCGACATGGAGGACTTCCTCTCCTAAAAACGGCGGCGAGCAGGCTTTTAAAACAACAAACACCGCTCATATTTGAGTCAAATATTTGCCAAGGTCTTCTTGCCGACTTGCATAACAGACGCTCGTGCTTACCGCCGAGTAAATACCGATGGCACACTTAGAAATTATACGCGATTTGTAGGATCGCGCAACATCACAGCCGATTCCGCCCCAGCCGTAAATTAACCCGACGTACCAGTACTTGTTCAGAGACCGTCAAACAACCGTTAACCTTATTCTGCTTTCAAGCCGGACATAAATTTTACACTGTACGTTCAAATGAATATGTATTGGAATTTTTTAATTTCAATTCAATTTCATACAACTCTGATTGATATACAGCAGCGACGAACTTCAACAGGGCCATTACCTTTTCAGAGTGGGACACTCAAAAACCAACCATTTTTATTATAACTAACAAAAAAGTTATTATATACGATATAAAAGAAACTGCAACTGTACATGATGTAATAAGCATCATTATTTTGACACAAATTTCCTCACACTGTCCATTCCAGGATACATATGGATCTTTAAAACAGACAACTTAACAAAGATAAAATATGTTAAATGTGAAAAGTAACTGGTTTAATAAAAGAATCAGAAGAAACCCGGAGAACCTCATTCTAATAATATCATCAAAAGATTTTGGTACCCCTAAAAGAAACACTTCAAATACTACTAAAACTACTCGATCCAATTAAAAATTACTAGTTTTTATACACATCGTTGAAAAAAAGTGATACAAATGAATGAATGAGAAAGCATTGTCAAAGAGAAAGAAATAATTTATTCTGGGACTGCAGAGTCCCCTTACTATAATACGTAGGTTATAGTGAAATTTTTACAAAAAAAATAAGTTATCTCGTGATGATCAATGCAATAACAACAAGCTTATATTCATCACAACGCAACGGAGGTAAAATTAAAATGAGTTACTCTGAAAAGTAACATAGAAAAATAATAATTAATCAGTAAATTTAATCTGTGGTTAAATGGGCACTGTTTGGAGGGTAAGGAGGTTCATGTATATGGAATGTTTAAAAGAAGTAAGGAAAGCGGCATATAGAAAGTTAGGGATAGGGAGTTCAAGAAATTTGGTCAGACAAGGAAAGTCTATTTACAGAAGTATGTTTTATGCAGGAGAAGGATTAGGTCACAGGGAGATGAACGGGTATGCAGGAGTGGAAAGAGGATTTGAATAAAATGGACTGGATAATGTAATGAGGACGATGGATTTTAATGGCCGAGTAAAAGAAGGAACCAAGGAAATAAAGACTCCGGGATGAGGAACTGTGCTGGGATAGATCAGAATACATCCGTGATACCCTGCACCCTCGGGGGATGCCGAATATAAATCTATAATAATAATAAGAAATTCAGTTTAAATTCACAAAGGGACACAACCTGACATGTAAAAAAAACCCAGCGAAAAGATTGCAGCAAAGTCAGTCAAAGGTAGGCAAATACAATAAGTTAGAAGGCTGCAGTGCGTGGTTAACAAAAACTCAATTTCCTAGTATCCATATTCATCATCATCATCAATTTAGATTGTTAAGTTCATCCAAGCCAATAAGATTGTTAATAATTTAATATCATTGTAAGCGTTGTATTTCATATCAAAACATCCAAATGAATAATTAATTTGGTTGTTACGTATCAATTTGGTCAGCTTATCGTCGCTGGGTCGGTCTTTCTCGGCATTTCGGACTTTGGCGTGAGTGTTTTATTATTATTATTATTTAAATTAAAAAGTTTATTTTATGTTCTATATTGACAGTTTATAAAAGCCTTAACAATTTGCCAAGGACCAACGATAAATGTCTCCCTTTCTCTAAATTATTTAACGGGATTAATGTTCGTACCAGCATTTAGAAGAGATATGATCGATGAAGAACTTTTAAAAATAATTTATAGAGTGATGAGTTAAAGATATACGACCCACGACGGGAAAGTTGAAAGCCCTTTGTGATTAACATACTTTTCGGCAAAAAAATTATAGTATATTTTATATTAGATATACCCGATGGACACTAGAAGCCGACAGGTTAAGTCGGCTCATATTTGTATTTTGTACAAACATGTGCAGTTTGACGCTATAAAAATCAAAATCAAAATCCATATTAGATATACTCTGACAGGAAAGAACAAGAAATTGGCCAACCTTATTTTTAATTAACTCTTAGAAAAACCTCCATTGATTGCCTTACAACAATATTTGGTCCGTTTCAGAGGATTAGAGGTAAATAAAAGATAAAATCTCCCCACTGTGTTTAGAATTGGTATTTGTAATAAGTACATTATTATTCGGAAATCGTGATGTGCGGTCTGGTGTGACGGCTTAGAAAAAGATTTTCTTTGTCGTGCCAACGTTTCGATCTTTATTGAGATCATCTTCAGGGCCTGGGATTTATAATCATTGTTTAAATTTTACAAATACATGTAGGATGTGAACAAATGAATTTATTTATACAATGCTACAAAATTTTAGATAAAAAAATTTTAAAAATATAAATTCATTTTTTTATCTAAAATTTTCTAGCATTGTGTAAGTTCATTTTTTCACATCCTATATGTGTTTGTAAAATTTAAACAATGTTATAAATCTGAGTGTCTAATTGTTGGAAGATGTAATAAGTCAAGCTTATATGGCCAAGTTGGCCATAACAATACCCAGAACAATTATCCGAAGGGTCTTCCATCGCTACCAAGATACTGGACGTTAGTCAAAAAGGCATGAATCACGTCGTCATTGTGTCACATCTCAGAGAAATGGGTGCTTTATTGTCGGGGTATTCACGATCTTTGTGTTAACCCTGTTAACTTTGTTAGGTCCTGTTAGATCGGGAAAAATGATGACGTAGACTTGAAAGAATCGGCTAGCTAACATTGGCTTGATGTAACAGGCCAGAGCTAATGGTTAGACGTTAAGTCGAAGTAGTCATATTGCTATCAGTTAGGGCGTAGGTAACCAACATGACAGCCATGAATTTATCAGCTGTTTTTGTTTTCACATATTCATAATAGATACATCCAGTATCCAATAAAGTTGTAGGACACAAGTTAGGTATGTCGGCACGAATTGTACGTGTCATTTATTAGTACTTTTCGGGTGCATAGATAACATTTGAAAGAAAGAATTGATTAATTTTCCTTTTTTATTAACTTCTGGCATCTTACCATTTAATACTAAAGAAACCCAAAACGAACATAAACAAGCCTTCAAGGACTGTTTTTATTTTTGGTTCTACCAATCGCCAAGCGCAGCACGTTTAACATGGTAAGAAGAGAAAGAGGCGCTCACGATCTCACTCTATACGAGTTAACAGGAGTTAACATCTTACGTGAATAACCCTTGCGTCGAATGTGCTCCTTAATCGAGGTTCTACCACTGCTGTGATCAAGCAACGACCTCAACAAGTTAGAAATGTTAATGTCAGTTTACGGACTGTTTCACCATACAATTGCTGTTTTCAGAAGTTGGAATAGGTGCAAACCCTGCCACTGATCCAGAACTTTCTAACAAGGAACAGAACAGCTCGGTGACGTATGATCACATCAATTGGGCAATATTGAACTAAAATCTTGTTTTCGGATGATTCAAGGCTTTGTTTGAGGAATTCTGACGACAGAGGGAGGGTTTGGATGATAACAAGAGAGCGACATATCGTTGACACCATGTTAAAGTGACGAATGTGAAAAATCGCTTTTTTTCGTTCGTTTACCGTTGCATTTTATGAGGCCCACGTTGTGGTAAAATATTGAATCTATACGGTGACCGGTAGACCGAAATCTGTAATGTACACAAATTTCTATACGCAGCAAAGTAACGAATATTTCAAAATAATTTTATATATTAGTTAAAATTATTAAAAACACACAAATGACAATAACAGTACACTTTATGAAACCTATTTAAATAAAAATTTAAAAAAGTAAGTAACTTCCTAACTGAAAATTATGGGTAAATCGGTTTTTTGGCTCTCCTGAAAAGTGGAGAAATCCATATTCGTCACTTTAACATGGTGTCAACGATATATCCGCAAAATTTTCACTCTGGTGGATGTTGGTGATGTTATGGTTTGGATAGATAGAAGGTATAACAAACGTTATCTTTATCGAGGGTTCCCTAACAGCTGCGCAATACTTTAAAGGTGTGTTATCATAATATGGTCCTTTTATGTCACTAATTGCCGACGGTTTTATTTTCATGCAAGGCTTCCCACAGCTAGGATCGTTGGAGATTACTTGGAACGGCGTGCAATTCAATGTTTAAAGTAGCCAGCACGTAGTCCCGACTATCGGTAAAACGTCTCCCAATGATGCAAGAAAAATTGAAGGAATTGAAGGAGTATAAAAACATTCCACATCACTACATTCGAAACCTCATAAAATGGATGCCATATCGAATACAAGCTGTGATCAACGCAAAAGGAGGAAATACTCCATACTGAATTGAATTTTTGTTCAATCTACCCATATTAGCATTTTTGGTAAAATTGTTTATACAACAAAATAAATGTAATGATTGCAAGTATTTACTAAAAAAATAGGCTGTTTTTGCATGCTAGTGTAATTTTCGCTATTGCAAAACCGCAGGATATATCTTTTTGATATATAATAGATAAATACTATGAATGCTACTGAATGAATACTATGTTTGAAGGAGCGTCTTTATTTTATTTGCTCAAACGACAAAACGGTTTTGTAATTGGATAAGAGGTAGGAAGTGCCGTAGAAAAGGCTTTTGCACGCCGGTAGCAGCTGTAAAGACGACGTCTCCATTAAGCTCGGTTTAGCCAGTTGGCGTGATTTATGTTGTGTGAACCGGACGAGAAAGTAGAACTGCCCACGCGGATCGGCCCGTTTAACTGCGGGTCCCCCATTGGCCAGCAGAGTCGGCCCAATCCAAGGCCTCCTTTCACCAAATACAGGCAAATTGGACGGCCGAAGAAGAATCCGTCGAACGGCATGCATAAATCCCATGGGATTTCACCCAGTTTCGTTCAGATTTACGCGTTGACGAAGCTGCCTTCGTGCCGTTCCAGTCCCGTTCCATGTAGGAGTCCGCGTTGCAAGTCATGGCTGGGTTTCTGACGCCCAAAACACGTCTCAAGTAGGGGCGAAAAGACAATATGAATTATTTAAGAGGAATTTGTTATTTTTTAAGGCCCGCTTCTAAGATGAAGACATTTTTGACAATTACTCCAAACAAAACCTCTATATGTTGAAATGATTTACGCCGATCTAGTGCTCTTTTAAGTATGTCTTGTTTATGGAGTTAGATGTGTTTTGGTCCTTACTATATCAGATTCGTTTCACTGGTGGTGATTTTCGTTTTATTTAGATTTGTGAGTGGGCTTGTGGTCTTAGGGTTTGTGTTTTTAATTTTTGTTGACTTCTTGCCTTGATGGCATTAATAACGTCAGTTTTTTTTTTTTTTTTTTAGTGGTAGGTTTTTATTATAGTGATATAATTTTTATCTTAAGCGATGATTTTTGATGCTCAAATCAGTCTAAAACTTGTTCCCACGCTATGGAAATACGCAGAAATTATCAAGATACAAAAACCGAACTTGACCAAATTATATATACCAATATCGCTACAACCGGCGGTCTCTCAGCTTTCGAAAAGTCTTTACTGAAAAGAATAAACCATTGTATAAAACAAGGAAATCATACCTGACCACCAATTTGGATTCTGAACAAGACGTTCAATTAAGTTATTCACCGAGTTACGGATAATAGACAAATCGCTCGATGAAAAGAAAATTTGTTCTGCTATCTTCTTTGTTGTCTCACAGGCTTTTGCAATGTCTGGCATGAAGGACTCATCACAAAAACTAAAACTACCCAAGCAGTACGTAGGTATCATCAGTTCCCATCCACCTGATACACATTTTAGAATCAAAAGGAGAGAAATTATTCAGGACTAAAAACAATAAATGCACGAGTGCCACAAGGTAGGATAACGCTTTACTTGTTATACGCCAGTGATTTTTCGAAAATGTAGAGTACAAATTGTAATGTTTACAGATGATCTTTCAAAAGCCGTGTAACAAGATATGTATATAAATGAACAAAAAAATGGAGGTAAATTTATGAAGCATAAATCTGTATATATAAAAGAAAAGTTTGAAAAATATTAACTGAGAATGACTTTAGATGCCAAGCTGAGATGGAGAGAGTGCGTGAAGATAAAAAAAAAGTTGAAATGTGTTTGAGATATAGACTATTATACTGGTTGATAGGACGCAGCTACAACCTTACTATACAAAATAAAATATTACACCACCAGGACCTAAAGCCTATGTGGGATATATAGTACAAAACACAACAATATATAGCACGCCAAAATAAAATCTTATGTAACATGCACCTTGGTAAGGACTTAGATAAAGGTCTTAAGACCCCTGATATCGTGGCGGAAATTTTTCACCGTACATCAGTCTCGCCTCAGAAAGCAGGAGACTGTCGAACTACCAAATTCCTACTCAACTGAAACACTGCTAGAAGGTTGAAACGAACAAAACTGAACTAGTGTAGTTAATAATTTTGTGAATAACAAAGTATGAACTTATCGTACCAACGGATATATAAGAATATTTGAATATATATTTATTTAGTTTTATCAGGGATTTATTTTTGTTTGAATTTTAAGTATTACGTAAGTCGGAGTTATTGACATTGCTTGTATAACCAAATTTTATGCGTAATATTCTATAGTTTTATAAAACGATCATCTTCGATCTGTTCAACATTTGTCCATCGACTCACACACCAAAAACTTCCAAATTTCCAGTTTGTCCATTTCCTATCATACTGGACAGCAATAATAAAGTATCACATATTGGACAAACCTTATTACAGTCAAACCATTCGCTTACGAATTTTATGTTTTTCGTGGTAAAGTAAATAATCCATATGTACTTGCACATCGCTGACCGCTCTTTTGGCCACTTCGTGAGTAACTGAGAATCGAAATGATTACATTATACTAAACGAATTTGGAATATATGGCAATATGATGGAAATCTGGCAAAGTTGTATGTTGAGATGAGGCGTTGGTTCCCGGGGGATTGAAGTCAAGTCACGATAGGTCAAGCTGTTAGAGCGGCGTATCCAGCCGAAGGCCGTAGGTTCGAATCCTGCTCTTGACACTAATTTCATCTCAACACACTTTACACAAAACGTAAAAATCATTTAAGTAAGTACATAATCTAATTTAATGAACGAACCTTTTTCTTTTTAAGGTCATGTTTCAAAAGGGAGTGTTCTACAAATTTGAGAAAAAAGGCGCAAAACAACTTCCGTAGATGTGAAATGGAAAGCAAAAATGTGGACACGTAATGCAAGAGATACATTGCTGCATCCTGCAGCCAAGGTAGATTACAATAAAGTTCATGTTTGGCCTACACTATTAATTCAAGTTATTTCAGATCTGCATTAGCCTCTAAAATGAAATTATTGCGGGATTCGTTATTTTACAGGGGTATTATTCATTTGGTGCGGAAATGCATCAAAAATTGTGTAAAAAATGCATGCAACATCTTAATCTCATTTGAAACGTTTTCCCTTATATTTCGACCAAAGAATATATATGGAAGCAAAGAATCTGTTATAATTATCAGAAATTACAGCATAAATCCAGCGGCTGGATTTAATGGGAAAGAGTTTGAAGTAGAGGATAAATCACTCCTCGTGCAGGACAATAGGCAATAAAAGTTAGAACGGACAAGCATATGGCACTGGAAGAGAGTTTTAACTATCTTGGTCAAGTGGCAGAGCTGAAACGCTCCCCTTCCCCCGGCCAGGCTTTCTATTCCTTCGGTTGACACTGAATTACCAGTTTATCTAGAGATCAATTAGTCTGTGGGAACGACAGACTTCAACGCCGTTATATGTAAAAATTTTCCCTTTTATGAATAATTTTTCATGTTTCGAAATGGCGATCTAACCTCCCGGTATTGTGTCGGTAGAAAGCCACGGTGACTTTAATTCCGGAGAAAGGGGGATGATAAAAATCAAGATGGTGGCAGGACGAACATGGCGCACGGTGAAAGTGGGGAGTCCTTTTTCCTCTTTTGTAAAAGAAGGGCGGAAAGGAAACCACCGCTTCGCCAAGGACCGGTATTTTTTAACAGCTCTTCCCTCCATCTCCCTTATTACAGAAGGACAACTTTTTTTGCCGGCCCTTCTTCGGCGAAAAGCCTGAGACGTGAGAAAACGACGATCACCGTTTTTGTCCGGAATCAACGAAAAATCGTACCACAAAAGGAAAAACTGATTTCCAATTTTAACTTTTAAGCAATTGGGGACTATGAAGAAGATCGTCAAAAAGGCCTTTCTACAAAAGATTAAACCTAAATCTTGAAATAATGACTCTTATATCATTCAATTAAACTGTAGATCCTTGATACGACAAAAAATTTGTTAAATTTTTAAAATAAAACATTACATAAATCGAATAGTAAAACGTGCCACCCTATTTAGAAATTTTGCTGCGCACGCTTGTGTAAATAGAAAAGATTCATAGCTTTTTCATCTCTCCAGTCGCTTTCACCGACCACCAAGCGTTTGTAGACAATCAATTCGACATCATTTTTGAAGGAAACTGAAAGTGCGACAGTTGTTCAAAAAGAAATCGGCCACGTTGAAATTTAAGCCTTCCCTGCCAAGCAAATAAACTTTCCATAAATTGAATTATATTCTGTACTGTTCAATTGAACGGTAGACGCGTTAAAAATCAAACAGTTTCATTAATACATTGAATTCGATTTAACTAAGTTCTACTGTACTAAATGAATATCGATTTGCAACTCAACATTCTTATTGCTTCAATGTTGACTAACGCCTTGAATCATACTTAATCGATGAGTTTACGTGGGGTTAACTATTTATTATCAGTATTTAATGTAACTACCGTAATTACCGATTAAGCATTGTTATCCCCCGTTCTGTACACATATCACATCGATTAGTGTAGTTGTAGTACACATAGTTAATCAAGAACTTGAGGCCCAGTTTCATTGGTTGAATTGCTCCTATGCGTGTTACGTTGTACGTCCCAAAACACTCAGCAGAATCTGCAAGTGCCGTGTTGTGTTATAATCATCTTCTTCAGATGCCTATTCATTTTATGTCCTATTAAGAATCCTGTCAGGACGCGAAGTTTTTCCTGATACTTTTCGTCCATTCTGTTGTTTGTTTCCTTTCAAAATATCTAAAAGATTATTGGACTGTTTATTTCTGAATGAATATAAATGTTTCCTCATTTTCATTTTCATCTTTTGTTTAAGGTACCCATAGATAGTGTGAATCCCTATGCAAAAGAGAAGTGGTATGGTAACCCTTTGCATTGCCAGGGTGTCCCCCTCTCTCGTTGCCTGTACTCCCACATGTCCTTGGATCCAGCAGAGGGTGATTTTATTTTGCATATCCCATCTATTTGGTTTAGTTTGCTAATTCATCAGCATTTTTAGCTCATGATGTGAGGTGCTTTGATGGCTGTTTAGATATCTGACGTAATTCTCGTTTTTCTACCCCTTATATTGTACTGGATACATCTCTCAATTGCATGGAAATTAGTCTGGAAGATACTGGTCTATTTTTTTGAGCATTTCATTCCAGACCGAATACTCCAGCCACCGTAACATCTTGCGTTCTAGATAGTTCTCTGTACCAGCAGGTTGTGCGCGTCTTTCTCACGAAGTGGCTTCTCCCTTTATTAAATTTTGTTGTTGTACATTCATTTAGCTGATAATTTTGATGTCTGTTTATGCATACATTTTTGAAATCCAATGAAATAACAATTCATGACACTTTTTGAAATTTAGAAAACGAAACAAGATGATCTAGATTAATTGTTGTCAAAATTGGGATATGTAATTCGGATGAAAAATGTAAGATAAATACACCAGGTTTCCTGAGGGACAACCAATCTAATGCGCTTATAAGGTGAGAATTCAGTCCCCTGACAGTCTGGGCAAACTGGGTACGTTTGTTAAAATTTGTATTTTAAATTTACTGTTTTTTGACCATTAAGTTAATTTCAATTAAACAATTTAATTTTTAAAATTGTAACATTCTAATATGATTTGCTGTAAGAGTTTAATTTGTATAAATTGTAAATTGTCATTCTGCAATCAAAATATGTCTTCTTCTAGTTTAAGGAAACGTATTTTTAGTAGTTTTTTTCAAGGTCCCTTCATAGGTTTTTATTTTTAATTGCTACACATCGAGATAACTGTAATAGTACAAAAAACTTTAAATAATTTACTGTAATCGGTTAGGATAGAAAATATGAGGCTCCATAAAATGGCAAGATCAGCACCCCATGCGCACGCATGCGCAACCAACAGTCCATAAGTCCATAAACCGGACCTGGCAGGGGTGATATTTTTTTGTTTTAAAATTTATTTTTTGTACTTTTCGTCTTTGGAACGGCAGAAGGTTTCACTGATTGATAGGTGGGCGTTTCGACGATTTTCAAAGGCGATGATTACCGCTTTGATCTAAGGCCGAACAGTTTATCCGGCTCTCCATCTTTACCTCTGGAAAAAATTATTTTGTCCCTTTCAAATTATTCGACATCCTTTCAAAGGTAAGCGGAGTTAAAAGCGGCTTCTTTTGACGATAAAATTACAAAAATAATAGTTAAAAAACAGAATCTTCAAAATATTCAATGTTAAACAATTTGGTACAGCGTTCAATTTACATCGGTTTGATACAATCAAACATTGGTAAAAACGGGAGTGTAATTAATAATTTTTGCATAGACTTATAATTGAAAATTATAGTCGTGTAAATTTCAAAATAAAAAATCTCAGAAAATTATGTCAAGACCACTTTCTCGAATGAACCTTTGTTTATTTTCCTGCCAGAGAGATTGATACTGCAAAAGTGTTTCGACAGTAAAATTTACTACTAAACGATTGCCTTTTTTGTCGCATTGACTGACTAGAAAAGTCGCTACTTATTAATCACACCTCGGACCTCAATGGATATTACCATTTTTAAAAAATTAAGTGGCTGGCTAAATTGCTGAACAACAGCAATTTTCCAATAGTTGAACACCCTGAATGTTTGAAAAGTAAAATAAAATTGTCTGTTAATAGAAGAGAGTACAGACAAAAAATACGAAAAGTTATTTGGGGGGGGGGGGATTTCTTTTAGCAAACAGGACAATATGTGTTTACCGTTAGGTATAGCTACAAGTACTTTAACATTTATGCTGATCATAAACATAAATATTTCTGTATAGATAAAATATAATGTGCAAGCTGTTTTGGAAGAGTGGGCCACATAGCAAATGTCCGAACGACTTTCTTGAGTTGGGCTTTTGTCGCGTTATGCAAAACGAGAGTGGTGAGGTGGGGACAACGCGATTATTCGTTCATAATGTAAAAATGGCACGGTGTTCAGAAGCGCAATGAAACAAAATGCAATTCATGAGGCCACCGGTGCAAATGGCAAGCGGTTACTCCTTCATCACCGCACTCTTTCTGAACGTTACATGGCAAGATTTCCACGATATCCGTTACCCGTTTGAACTTGCTATCCGAATTTTCCAGGTCAAAACATGGTGCACGGCTGCGCCTCTGCGTTGTCGATTTGTAGCGGAATGCCGTTTCTACTGATCCGTGAAAGAAAAACGGTCAAAGCAAATATAATGTACTTAGAGCATTATCTGGTAAGTAGAAGGCCGGAGTAGAACAAAATACCACTTTGAATGAATGAGAGGAAATGTAATTAAGAATGAGTGATAGAGTGAGAGTGTTAGATTTTGGAATATGTATTGATTAACGGTGACTAATAATCACCACAAATTTAAAAATTATGTTAGAATCTATATAAGACTGGATGCATTGGGGCTGAAATCAATTTGTCGTCAATAGCCTCTTAAACCTAACTTCGGCAGTGGTACATATAAGACAAAGGTCCGCGGAAGAGAACACGAAGTGGATGATTCTCGCGGGTTGCCACGGAGACATCGAAGGCTCCGTTCTGCACATGTATATAGTATATGGGCAGATTTGAGCCCGTATAATTAAAAAAATCAATGTAAATGATAATCAATAGTCAATATATATGCCAATACTCATCTCTTCCTTGTATGCAACATTCACACACACACAAATAAAGAGAGAGAAAAAGAGAGAGACATAGGGAACAAACAAGTACGCGCATACACTTATTCCTTGGACGTTTACCAAAGACAGATAACAAAACAATCGTTATTTCATTATAATTCAGTTGGTATGCTGCGCTCTTTAGGATGTATTGTTTTCTCAGCTACTAGTAAATAATCGTTACATATGTTCTTATGTATTGCTTCAAACAGTAATCTATAGCGTACAAAAAAAGCGGTTAATATTTTTTAGTCTAGATTCAAATATTTACCTTTTTGGGAGAAAAATTGTTCAGGGTATGTCAGACCAAATTCAACTTTCAAAATTTCAAATAAGCCCCTAAATATCTTGTCAAATCATTTTAAAGGATTTTTTCGCTGAAAACTGCAATTGAATTTTACATTGGTCAAAAAATGATAAAGTTATGGCAAAATGAATCCGGCAGCTTAAGTTCAACGAGGAGCTGAATACTATAATCACTGTATTTATAGATTTCGTGGTCCGAATATAACTTTTTGCAATTAATTAATGTTTTTCTTTATGTACGGTTGTGGTTGAGATAAAAAAGATTTTCCCTCCTTTTTACTATTTGCCGTTTCTCATTTGTATCTCTCACATAAAGATTTGTTAATTGAAAAAAGTTATTTGGACAATCGAACCACGAAATCTATTGGATTTATATAAGTAAAACGAAGTATATCTTCACTAAAGCTCTCAGTGGTCATTTCATTTGTCGATGAGAATAAAATACATTCGAAAATTGGCAAAAAGGAGGGAAAATACAAAAGGTGTGGTTGAGATAGGAAGTTGATGTCCGAGTATATCGCGGTCACGATAGCTCAAGTGGTAGAGCAGCGGCGTATCTAGCCGAAGATCGTGGGTTCGCATCCCGCTCATGGAACCAACTTTTTCATTTCACCCAAAACGTTACTTAAAAATTAATCGACTGAAAGTTTATTTGCTACTTGTTTTAAATTTGGTCTATTGAATAAGTCTTAACATATGCGATTAATTAATTGAAAGATTTAAATGTTTGTACGCGAAAATTCCTTATTCCTCTGTACGCAATGTTGGAAGGGCTTTAGGTTTTCAAAAAATAAAATGAGATATGTATTCCGGACTTATAATTTTAAGCAGCTCTGATTGTGACAGGCGTCTTACGTTCCTTGCGAAAAGGCCAATTTGGGAAGCTAAAGAAAACGTTCTTCAAAACACCATACTGAAAGACGTACCGTTGTTCACCTCTAATGCATACTAAACAATTGGAATTTTCGAATGTGGGCAGAGGAAAACTCGAAAATCTCGTTCTCTCGTCATCATCACATGATTCACAGTATCAAATTTTTGGTATGGACTTCTCGGAAATAAATTAATTGGGCCTTATTTCTACGAAAATTATTTCAATCGTGCTCAGTTCCTCCTTTTTGGGAAATTTTGCCAACACTATAAGCTGATGCTCCTCTTCAACAATGACAAAGGATTGTTCTCCCACTCGACGGATGCCCGCACACGATTTGAAGCGTTACCTTCAGGACCTCATGGCCTCTTCGGTCAACCGATTTAACTTCACTTGACTATTTTCTCTGGGCCTTTAAAAAAAAAAAAGGATAGAGAATGAATATAAATCCATCTCCCCTAATTCTGTTGCTCTGAGCACCGGTGAAGAATGGTTAAAAAGAGAAAATCTTCGCATTTTTAACCAAGGTACGAAAATGAAATGTGATTAACAAATAACACACCACATTACAATTTTTTGACATAAATTTGTTCCTTTTTGACCAATTTAAAATCCGTTTGTATTCTTTTCAAAGTAAAAAAATCTTTTAAAATAATGTGTCAGGATTGAAATTTTTTAGTTGAACTTGGTCTGAGGTACCCTGTATAATCTTTCTCCAAAAAAGGGTAAAACGTTTTGTTTACTGTACCTTTTTTTTATAGCATCATTGGTCGAAGAGAAATTCAGCCGGCCCATCCAAAAAGGACACCCTGCATGTGATTTGACTTTGGAGTTCGGCGGCAGTTTTCACTATTTGTCAAGTGGTTCGGTATTTACAAAGTACTCAGCGAGAATTGGCGGACCAGAATGATCCCCCCCCCACAATCTGATGGGATAAGAAAGCTTAACTTTTAAGGTTGTGTGTTGTTAAACATCGAGATAACCTCAAACCTAACTAATGTTCCTAATATTAGAATATAATTACATAGTTGCAAGAAATTGAATTTTATATGTGACCGAAAAAGATAAATGCAAGTTTAAAATAATAATGGTCTTAGTTCGAAGTAATGTAATTTTAAATGGTTTTAATTGTTTATTTATTACTTTCAGACTTTTATCACGGCTCTTTACGATTAACAAAGTTTCTAATTGCTTTAAAGTTGATTGGTTTATGTTTATAATTTTCACTATTGAAAAACGTGTAATGGAAGAGACTTAATCAAGCATAAAGTTGATGAGGCAGGCCTTGCTAATTGCAAACATTGCGATTCCCCCACCGAACGGACAGGAAGAGGGCAAAGCTCGACCTTAAGGGCCGTGGATGGAATTACCGTCGTTACGAAACTTAAGCGTAAATCAACTGCACACGGCTGCGTACGGCATCAATTACAATTAAGTCGATCCCTAGGCCGAGAAGTGCCTTAAGTGAAATCGACCCTTGGAAAGACGGTCGCCGTTTTGAAAAGACCCGCGTCGTAACCCCGTGAAAGCTTCCACGGGGAGGTATAAATCAGCGTTGAAGCTGAGGATCGTAAAACGCCACTTTGATTTTGCTCAACCACCATTTCTCTACGGTTGACATAAAGTATGTACATTAAGTTGTACATAAAACATCCTAGAAGATCCGTTTATCGTCCTTTTCCTGTTAAATTAACTCAGAGGATCCATTACAACTGAGTTTGAATAGTTCTAATAAAATCAAACTGTATTAAGGCAGAGGCACAAATTTTAAAGTTTTTCATTCGTACTCCCACTGTTTAAAAATGTAATATCAACCATAAAACCACAAGATTTCTAACAGCGAATTAAGATAATAAAGACACTAATTTAACCACTCCTTTACTTGAAAAACGTAAACCGACATTGTTTTCTGAACATTGAAGGCTCTGCACACTAAGGCCTTGAGTTGTTATTTTATTTCTTTTCAACATTGTGCGCTGTTCCTAACTTTTACAACCATTCGATGATTTATACACTTATTTTTATCCATCCATTGCCAGATTCTAACTTTCCTGGGATTTCCTATGACAGTTTATAACACACTGATCGGGTAAGCTACGCTCGATTTTTTTTATTGCTGAGATAAATTTTGTACAGCAAACATGGCAGGCTGAATTAACAAGGCCGGTAGGCAATAAACGCTAATCCAGGTATTTTTAGAATTTAGTAACGTCTCAGGATTTGTAAAAATTCAAAGTAAGTTAAACTGGGATTTAATTATCGACTGATGAATTGTTCTTATTTAATATCCATTATATTTAGTGGCCTGATTCCCAATTATTTTACTTATTTACTTCAATTAATTATTCTCTTTATGTAAAGTCTTGGTTGCTAAATATGTTAATTTTGGCAAGAAATTAATTTTTAAAACAACACTAATGAAATTAATAATCCTTTGTTTTATTGTGCTTATTCCCTCTTCACAGTCTTAAAACTAAGGAGTGGAAATTAAAGGTCAATTGGGTAATTTCTAAATTATATACAGTAAAACCTCCATTCTCCGAGCCCCGCGTCTCCAAATATTATGTATACAAGTATACATTTCGAATAGCAGTCACTTCTGAGTCAGTTAATGAATCCTCTATCCCATTTAGGGATGAATTCTAGAAAAAAAAAACGCTTTCGAAGCTTGTTGTTAGGGTGTAACAGGCCTTTAGTATCATTTTTCCAATGTTAGTGTGAAGACCACCGTTTTTCGATTTGACTTTTTGGAAAATTTTAAGATTTAAAAAATCAAACTTTTCCCCGTTAGATACATATTAATAAAAGTCAAGAATATGGTAGTTTAGAAAAACACCTTTTTCATTTTTTTGCCAACGTTTGAACCTTTAATCGGGACATCTTCAGGGCATAAAGTGTTCTATTCTACTGTTTTTACAGGATTGTGACATAATAGATTATGAACACAAGATATAATTGTGTCACAATCATATAAAACTAGCATAATACAAATTCACGTTTAATAAACTTTCACACCAAACCGATATAACACTACAAGAATAGCAAAACACTTTATGCCCCGACTAAAGGCCGAAACGTCGGCAAAAAAATGAAAAAGGTGTTTTTCTAAACTAACTCATTCTTGACCACTCCTTACGACTTCAACAAATTATGAAACAGCAGGTCACTTAGAAAAACGCATTAATAAAAGTAATGAATGCCCACCTGTCTTCTTAATTCACCTTTTAATTAACGAGTCAAAAATGTATCCCTCCTTCTCAATAACCCGGATAATAGAAGCTTTAGTGTATTATTATGTGCAGACTTTTGAAAACTTGCGGCAGAAAGACATAAATTGGCACTTGGTCCTCGGAGAAAGGAAAGGGACAATCCAAGGTTACGAATCGACATCGGGCGGTAAAGATAACCCCCAAATATTAAGCGTTGAGTATATTTTACAACCCGCCGGTAGCATGTTCCAAGGGATGTTCGGAAAAGTTAAAATCTTTATGTGGTATTTCTTGTTCTTACGAATAATTTCACAAGCTGAGGTACCTTCGAGAGGTAAGCAATTCAAGAAAAAGAAGACATGTCAAAAAGATGGACGAAAGGAAGGAAAAACGAACAATTTTCCGTTTAAAGCGCAGAAGGCTAGCGACGATGGTTGGATGTTTGTCGACCCATAATAATACATACATATTATTGTACATGTTTTATTGTCCATCTTCAACTTAAAAATAAATAGAACAATTAAGGTATAAGTACAATAATTCATTACAGATTAATTTATTTATATGATATCTCTTTCAATCGTCTTTCAAAGCCTTAGGTAAAGGGGTGAGTGAGTTGTGCGCTTCCGACAGATTCTCAAGTCACAACTAAACTTTTCTATCGTCATCGTCTTTATGATCAATAACTACCGCCCTTTAACAGGTTAGAACATGAGCTAAAGAACTGTTTCTAGGAACGGAACATGTCTTTACGGCTGGAAAGGGTTTTTAGCCTATTTAAATAAGAGGCTCTCCGCTCCGGAACCGGCACGGGGTAATTTACAGGGGGCGTTTTATATTATCAATAAACGGTATCCGAGTGCAATGCCGTCGGGTGCACAAAGGACCGTAAACTCGGAAACTTTACGACCCTTGTAATTATACGCGAAGAGCATATCCCAGAAGGGCCGAATTCTCAGGACCAGTGGCGGCGGCTTCCCACTTAACCCCCAAATAGAGAGCCGAGGCCATCTGACGAACATTTCACTGGTTATTAGGTAAATACACAAATTCTAGTATTTTATGTGTACAAAATTCTAGCCAGGTTAAAGCAAAAGGAAAACTTTTACTAAGCCATCATACAACTTGAAAATGCCGATATCTTATGAATTTCGCATATTTTTAATTGTACAAATCACTAAAGAGCAGTTAGATTAACTTAATCTCTGCCGGTTTATGCTGTATGATTCTGCTCGTCGAATAGATGACATCTACTACAATGAACAACGAGACAGACTTATACTGACTACGGTAAATTCCTACATACGTCTCAAAAACCCAGCGAAAATAGGCGGACCAAGTTATACTACGAGATACTTAAAACAAACGCTCAACCGTTAGACAAAGAAATAACCGTAAATCTTTGCTTTTAGCGAATTTCTTGTATAAATTATAAAATTTAAATTTGTTGTGGGACGTCTCAATCTCTAACGCCGTAAATATATTTTACAAAAGTGGTAGAGAAGCTCTCATGTATCAAGCGCAATGTCGATGGGTGGCCCTCGGTGGATCTTACTCGTAGAAGTCATCCTCACGCGATTGAGATCATATGAGATTGACACACGAACTCTTACTTTTGGACCAAAACCCGTATATGTGTCAAGTATGTAGAGGTTGCTTGATGTGTGATCACCTAAGTGATTGATTGAACACCCTGGTTCTATATCGGGAGCGAGTAGGAATGCCACTCGACATGAGACCTGTGCTTGAGCAAGACTTGGTCCCCAGTTCCCATTTTTAGATGAAACATTTTTTTTTAGTTGTGCGACCCTAACGTGTGCTGAGAGTGAATGTATTTATTATATGTATATGAAGTGTGAAAGGGTTGATGGCCGATAATTTATTGTAAATTACGAAAGCTGAAATTCCCGGTACTCTGACTAGAAGTGTCAACTCTGTACATCTGGGAACCTGTAGAAATTTGCGCTTTATAAATCAGTAATTAGTAAATTTATGGGTAAACAGATTATGACATATGTATATGATAAACAATGATTTTGGTTTTGTAGAACAACAAGTCAATTATCTCATTAAAAACAGCAAATGATTCTAACAATCGACGACTTCCACGTAAATTTCATCATAATTACTACAAGGAGAAAGATCCTATTAGTTTGGGATCCGTTTCCAAATATGTCCTGTCATCATTATGCCCATATATTTCTTCCCTTATTTTCAAAAAAATAATAAAAAAATAACTCCCGTCCTCGTAAGTCTCGGCCCTTTTTTCGGATTTGTAACGGTCCAGGTTGTTGGCCGGGGCGGACCGAGCTACTGAGGTTTTTTGCCTGAGCAATGGTGAAAAACTTATCAAGAAACGTGTAGCGTATGCCGTTTCAGGAGAAACAGTTACAACTTTCCTTAATCGGATATTTAAACCCGTGCGATTCTTAAAAATTTCAAAAATGTATTCTGCGCGTTGAATTTGTCGGTGGAGTGCAAAGGGGCTTTCTACATTTCTATACCGACGAAATGAACATGGATTTCACAGACCGTGAAGATTATTCGCTTTGAGATAGGAATGGTTGAAATTAATTTTATGGCAATTCAACATACCTGATAGTGTCTCGGGTGATACGAAGGAGTTTGAATCATATCTGTGAATATGTCCAATTCTTCTTGAAGCTGATTCGTCACGGCCTCGATTTCCTCATCGATTACCTCTTCTCCAGTTTCGTTTGGCTCTTCGCCGGCGCCATCCCTGTCCAACAGCCCCTGGAAGTAAAACGGTTTTTCCATGAAACTTCTGAAACGCCAAGCCTTGTCAATTTCCAGAGCCACAATTTTGACCGTTGGCATTTTGTAATTTGGTGTTGCAAGTATGAACAAGACTCAAATACGGATCGTACTGTGAATTAAATTTAGATGCCGATAATGAGACATACACAGCCAAGTCGAGCGGACCACTATAACCAAACTGTTGACAATTTCTGCAAATCTTCTCAATAATTTTCAACATTGCCCAATAATATTACAACAATCATGTAAATTTATTTATGTCGTTTATTATCCGTTTTCCAAACACATTGCGGTTTTTACATCTTGTCATGAAAATCACGATAATTTCGTTTAATTGACATTTTGTATATCTTTTTTTTTATATATATATAGTAACTTTCAAGTAAATTATTATTTTAACAAGTAAGTAAAGGATATTTAATTTTCAAAGAAACAATAATTTATTTAGAAAAATCTAATTTTGTATTGTTTAAATTGTTAAGTCAAGAAAATTTGATTTTGATTTATATTATATAAAAATGTAAATAGTTCATTTGCCAAACTAATAGTTGGAAAAACTAGCCCTGCTTTCGCCATAACGAGTGGTAGCTTGAAGGCAGTCGTAGCATCTACATCGTATAAAGTTTACAGGTTGGCAAAAGAAATATTTTAATTCTTTTTTTGTGTGATAGGGGAGAATTGAATTGATTTTGTTTGGAATTTGTTGGTTTATGGTTTTAAAAGGAATATATTTTTTTGTAATTCGGATTTCGTTTTTATTTGTATCATTTCCACTGCGCAGCAAGGATCTGCTGAATTATTTTTCTTTTTAATATTGTCCCATTCAGCAGTGTCCGAATAAAGGATACCACATACCTTCATTACAAACTAAATGAATATTTCACGACGATTTTTTTGGCAATTTATTCAAATATATTATGTACTTTGAACCATGTAATTAATTATTATTTTTTATTTCAGTCTCTTTTTATATTTGTATATTTATTTTTGATTTTATACCATTACATTTGTGCTAAAAACTTTTAATGCCACGAAAGGCATTCGAACCCAGAGATCAAATGGCTTATTGATCTAGGTGTAAAAAATTCTAAAAAAAATCTTTTAAAAAGTAGAAATAATAATTTTAAAAAGTGTATCAGACAAATTTTATCATATTTAGTGGTGGGTTCATAAGGTCTGAATCATTATTCAATTTAGTGAAAAATAGTTTAACTACAAACCTTCGAATTTCCTTAAGAAAAAAAATTTCTCATTATTTTGTCTTAATTATTGTGACGATTGTAACACAAGTACTGTAAATAACATTTCAACGAAAATTGTAAAATGCGGCTGACCGACAAAACAGCGAAGATAGGCGGACCAGGATGCGAAACTATGAGATCATCCACCCGTAGATCTCAGCAAGAAAACTCACTCTCTTGGTTAAATTTAATTTTGCTATACAGATCAATAGTGAATGATTAATGCAACGGCTTTTAGTTTTGTTTAACCATTTCATTTAATTTACATTTTTTCTGAATTAACAGTTTAGTTGAAGGCCTGAATTATTTTCTTGTTATAAATGGCCTACGATTGATCACGTAGTTTGAACAATAACATTTTTAAAAAAATGTCGTAACAAGAGGTGAGTATGTCAATTAATAAATACCAACAAAAAAAGTGTAAAAGTTCCCAAATGACGTCGATTTATTTGAACTGTTGATCTGCGCCATTGCGCAAGGAGAGTGCATAATTCAGGCTGATGAATCGGCTGTATTAGAGAAGTGTCAGGTAGAAGAAATTACGAAGAAGAAAGGTGAAGAAAAAAGTTCAGCACGTAAAAAGGCCGATATTTCACGATTGCAAATATGGAGACTGCTTGTAAGAATAATGTTAAACCGCAGGATCCTATCCATCAGGAATCCTAGGCCGAAAATATTACCGGTAGTTTATAATTTTAACTATAAATTACCTCAATGCCGTCATTCAGGCCAATAAGCTCGAGAGCCTCTTCGAGTGAAAAGTCCGGATCGGGAAGAAGGGCGGATGGAGGTTCGTCTTCGCTCAACTCTTCAGAAGGGCTGTTGCTTCTTTCTTCCTTCAAAATGTACTCACCTAAACAAAAATGAACATTCAAATCAATGCGAGGACGCTGTAGACAGTTTTTACGTCATAAATTTCCCTATTGTACATCCCGGCCCTTTATTAAACAATTTTGAAAAAAGAGGTACGGTAACATGAAAAAAAAAACGGTGTATTTAATACTTTGGGGTACATTATTTGTGACCAGCATGAAACCACAAAGCAGGTGAAATTGTCCAAAATATACCTACTTTTTATCAATTATAATTATTAAATAAATTCGCTTCAGATTAAAAGTCATTAATGCCAAAACTTTTAAAGTTTT
>CM077104.1:32142580-32202609 GCA_039619505.1 Cimex hemipterus | reverse complement strand
GGGTTATAGTCTATCCGCTCAACTACCGTAGATGCCAAAAATATATCCTATTGTTAAATCAGACCTTAGGAAACTTTCTCTCCACATTCTGTTCAACCATAAATTGATTTAAGTCCATGCACAACGTGTTAAACTGTTGTTTTCAGTTTTTAAAGAATTTATTCAATTAAAAACATTTAATTTATGTTGGTTAGAGAAAGAAAGTTAAACAAATTCTTTTTGGAATGACTTGTCCAGAAAAATATGGGAGAAGGAACGAGTACTGGCCAACGCCACCTCTTGAGAGGTACTTGAACTCTCGAAACGGGCCGGCTTAAACGACCGGCGGCTGAACAAAATGGCGAAACATTTATAAGGAAAAGAAAGATATAAAGAAAATAACAAATGCAACAAAGTTTGTTGTTTCGTAGCCAAAATACACAATCTGTATGCTTAAGAACGGGCGGACAAATGAGAACAAATATAAAAACTCTTCCGTAAATAAATACATTTTATCTTTGCGTTTTCTCAAATAACGAATATAATATTTGTACTGAACAATTAACAAAATTATTTAAATATACTCATTTACTCAGAGGTTCGTAAAACAGCAGGATCCTATTGTTACATTAATGTCAACACATTTCGCAATTTACTTATGAAAATGGGTCAAATATTTCAAGATAGGCTGCACTTTTCGAAGAGAGGCAGTTGGCGTTGAGCCGAAACATGCCTGGCCATAGATAATCGAAAAGAATGGGCGAACCGTGGGCTGATTATTAATTGTAATATTGTTAAGTCGTCGGTGATGAAGTCAAATCGCAACAAATGTTCGCCCTGGCATGTTATATCAAAATACATTGTTTAACGTTCCTGAAAATAAAAGCCTCAATTGGAAATGAATTTGTTAAAGATGGCTCGATCCGCATACTACAGATTTTACATGAGAACGCGCAATTTATTAAATACGAAATTAATTTTAACCAGTTCGTAAATTAATGACAATAAATATTAAGAAATATAAAAAATACATAAAGTAAAAGTGGAATTTGCTAAACATTGCAATGCACAATGCACTTATTAAACTGTGGCCAATACTGAAATAGTAAGACAAAAAACAACTTATTAATCGTATATCCACGGTACATTTTGAAAAAAATCAAACTACGAAAGTCAATACAATTTTTTTTTTTGTTCAAACTTTTTTGAACTTTGTTTTTACGTCATTATAAAGACCGTCAAACATTTTCATCCACAGGATCCATAATTACACAAAATTGTCCAATTAATTATAAGCGGCTATATTTATCCAATCGTAATCAAGTAGTGAATTATCCTTGATCCTTCGCAAAACTGACTAATTATTAGTGCGCTAACGATAACGATCGTTCTATTAATTACGATAAGAAAAATTATTCCTTTTTTTCCCGGAAAAATTACACTTAAATACTGGCTTGTCCGACCGAATCTTATCAACAATCCACCTACGTTATTAATAAAATTGAGAAATATATTTTACAAATAATGTGAATTTGTATAGCACTATAAAAAAAACTTTCTCACTTTTTGAAAAATATCATCAACATGTATAATTGTCAAAGTAATAATATCGAAATTAAACCACCTGAATTATTGTTGATAAATCATATTTTAGTATTGATAGGTTAAAAATATTATTGCTTTCATACAGTAAAACAATACAATGACCGTAAATATTTCTGACTTCAGTGACATGTACACATAACAATAATGATAACTGATCTAACCAGTTTTTAAAAAGTTTAGGTTTTTGCAGCAATTAAAGAAAAATTATATGTAGAATTCATTAACTGAATTGAGTGTTACTACTCTTCTTCCTTTTCTTTGAATATTTTCAGTAAATAGTAAACTGATACAACCAATTTATGTTTTTATGTATATGATGAGTTGAATGTGGTGTCACTGGTGTTGACATTATCAACACATTTATCAAAAAGGACAAAAATGATGTCAGCCAAAAGACTTCAATGTTAAAACATTAATATAATGCAAATGTTAAACAGTACAAATAGAATAATCAGGTTGGTGAATATAAACTAATTACTGATGTGGAGAAAAGATTAAAAGTTTATTATGTGCATGAATAGAGAAGGTGACAAGAGAAAGCTTCTGCATGAAAAGATGTATAATTTCTCCAAGAGTAAGCATCAAAGGAGCTCAGAATTATAAAAAATGACTTCAGGATTCCAGGTAGGCAGACTTTCAAATATTTTGCAGAGAAATATGAAAGAGGAGGTATATGATTAATACATCTGAAGGCTCAGGAGGCTTTTTACCTGAGTTACCATTAGTACCGAGGGTAAACAAAGCCGAAGGGCTTCCATATAATCTCAAACAATATCAGAAACTAGCTGACTCATGGGCAACATGTTATTTTTGGTAAAGGATGAAGAAATTTTAAACAACTTTACCTTAGAAATAGGGTATCACATTCACAGGTACCACTGACACTGACTGCGTTACACAATGTCCGAGAGGCTGCGAGAGACTGAACTTCTGGGACAAGATGGCTGCCAGGGGGGGTCGGGGCAGAAAAGTTCTCTCTCCACATAGCCGCATCGCTTAGCCCCCCTCCTCGTTCACTCACAGACACAACGATAAATGGTATACAATTTCCTAATCATACTTCCCAATGGTCTTCCTTTGTCTGACCCTAAGCCTGAACGACTTGCTCTTTTGTTTTCAATAAGCGACACATTTTGCATCAAAAGATGATTCTAGACAAAAAACAAAAAATATCCAATGATGTAGAAAAACAGGATTATCCCTGGTTTTTTTCTATTATTGGCAAGGGTAAGTGCCCTCAATTCTTAAGAGTGATTTGCAGGAAATCGGTGGACATATAGCTCACCAGCGACTGATGAGCTCATTTTTTGTCCAGGCTCATTGTCTTGAATCAGTGGACAACCGTTACACCCTGTCATCCTGTTTACTCTCGAATAACCAACAAAGTTCAACCACCGTCACTTTTTCCCCATTTCAAGATTACCAAATTGACCCATTAAACAAAGCTGAAAAATTCAAACCGACAAAATTAGACTAGAATAAACAATATTTGCAATTGGAATTGTATTGTTTATGATAGTACAAAAGTGAGAACATTAAACAATGAGCATCCAAATTCAGAATAACTTAGTAAGTAAGTAATAAGTACAACAATATAAATGAATAAAATCAAATTCATTCAATCCCCTATGTTCAAAACATGATTTTAAGTTAAACAAGTACATCTACCACTCTAAACTTAGCAATCTTACCGACACTCACATTTTTTATTTATTTAAAATGGCTCACCAGCATTATAATATACGATTTACTATTGCTTTTTAAGACGATCTGCAAACAATGAGAAGTGTGATTTTGACTAAGTTATCCTCCATAGGATATGGACTTGCCAGCTGTGTCATGGTGACTTTAAGCATCTTCATGCTTCAACACACTAGGTCATCCACTCTCGAGTTACTTTATAGAACAAGCATTTGTTCCTTGCAAAAATACTGCCATCATCCGAAAATTCGGTTTAATGAAAAAATTTGAGCTAAAATAGGCCAAGTGGACTAATTCAATGGCCAAATCCTTAGTGTAAAAGTTTATGTTGATAAAAAATAAATGAATAAAACAATCAATGAATAAATTTTAGCATGAACAAACATAATACAAGCAAAGACATTAGTTGATTAATCTTTATTATAGTTCAAAAAATGAAAACTGAATAGGCTGAAAGTACAATGAAACTAAATCAATAAAACAAGAACAAGCGTGGCGCCCTCGAAGTTGTGTAGTAATTCTTTTCCTCATCAACATCAAACAGAGCCCGTCTATCCTCGGTTGAGTAGTAGAAAAGGGAGGAAGATTTCTGCTTCGTCATGGCCTATCAGAATGAGGGTAGTACCCACCCTTATAATTAATGGTTGCACGCTTATCCTCCCCTAGGGCCCGACAAAATGCATTTGGTGAAATGCTGCGTCTATCGATCCAAGAGGAAGAGCCTGAATACACTGGGCCCAATCAAAATGCTTAGGGTGGCATAGGCGGCTGATGGCGTTCGTGTTGAGGATTCATGAACAATGAGGGGAACTCCAAGCAGATCCGTATGAATTACAAATTATATAAAAAGCAATTATTTAAACGAAAAATGAAATTTTTTATGTTAAAGGGAAAATTGTCACAAAAAGGCTTTTTAACAATTCTGAGAAAAATTTTCTCAGATAATTAAACAACAATCAAGTCAAATTAATGAGTTTCTTATATTATCAACACAACAAGAACAAAGATGTGCAGGTTCAGTGCCTGGGTACTGAAGAGATGTTGACATGGGTTTCCTATCATTATATGATCAAAGATCAAAGTACTGAGTGCCGGCTCTTGGCTCCCTTTTAATCTTCCATCTTTCCGACCCCTCAACATGCCTAATAGGTACGAGATGGCAATGCCGCTAATATCTATGGAATTCTACTTTCTAACAATTTATTTAATAATTTATAAAGATTATGTTTCATAAGTTACAAAGAAAATTATGACCATTATCTAATGCGAAACCATTAATCTTGGATAAGGATATAATCGAATCAGTACACCGTAGGTGTGCGAGGCATACCTGCCCAAAATCAATCATAAGCACATGTCAGAAATCCATTAGAAGGGAGAGGGATTTCTGGTCCTCTTGGGAAAACAAACAAGGTTTGTGAGATGGATTCATTGGTTCCGTAAAGTGACAATGAGAAGACCACGAATCCTGGCTTGGGACCGCATCAGTCTATTGTACTGCCTCAGTTATTCACGGAGGAAAGTGTAGATAAACTGTAAGAATGCTTTGTATATGCAGCTGGAAAGCATCAGTTTCACACCAACAACGGTGTAATCTCTTTTCTATCATCACCGGGTTACTTATAAAAAAAAAATAAAAAAAAAAGAGAGAGAGAAAAAAAAATACTGCACAATTGATTGAGAAGGTTTATTATTAAAGAGGAACTTTCAATATTTTCCATCTCCTGAACAATGATCGAAAGTAATTGAAACGGATACACATCCTCCCCAAAAAACAAAATGGCCTCCGGTCTAAGATTAATGACAAAGAGAATCTGGCAGGGGATAATAGGGCCCGTCGCTGGAAATATGGCTGTTTTGAGTAATGGTCCCTTGCTGTCTCCCTCGTACAATCCCACTCACGATTCTCAGCCATGGCAGTCTTTAAATCTCAATCTAGTCACAACCCAGGCATTAAATCCAGAATGTATTCATTTCCACTGTGCCCCTTCCCAGGACATTCTAACCGTGATAAACCAGAAAAACATTTTGTGTGACTAATCGAAAAATTCATTAGGAGAATCTCCCTTACGTTAATGTTTAAATGTCAGTCATGCTACTTGCCCGTTTCTAAATCTATTGTGTAGGATTTTGCAGGCCAGGGTTCTGCTTCTTTTTCATCCTGTAAAAATTTTACAAAAATTAAGTTAATTTTAGTAGAATATTAAAAAGTTTTATAACATTATAAAAGTAGAAAAGTTAAGAAGAGAAAATATGCCATTACATAATACATAAACTGTGAAAAGATTTTTTTCTGTCACACATCTTTAACTTAAAGTGTGACATACTGTCTTTGTATTTTGTACTAACATACAGATGAATAGGGATAGAAAGTGTGCGGAACATTTTTATGTGCAAACTTGCAAGAAAAAAAAAACCTAGGAAAAGAGTAAAGGAAAAAAAGTTGTATAAGTGTGGAAGAGAGTAGGGTGCGTGGGAACGGGGATTATACGGTGGTACATTCCTGGGACGCCTGAACGGTTATGGAGTGCACAATGCGACCAATGCCTTTGCTCATCCATCACAACCTCTAAATAACTGTATTGACTTGCCCTTTCTTTAACAAACTTTTCCTATCGCGCATTCGTCAAAAAATAAATATCATCAAATAATAAATTTCACCGTGGCTATGTCGCTAATCAGGATCTGTTTAATGCAGATATGTTAGCCCGATATACCTGGGCCGCCTTTTGTATCAGCATGACTTTTAACTTTCAGACTAAAAAATCCTTCATCTCAACCTCCTGCAACAATATTTACACTGCAGGTCATTTCACCGATCCCAATGAAAACAAGCAAAATTAATTATTAAAATTAGATTTTTTACCATAATGAAAATGGATTGATTTTCAACTAACCAACCACCACTTTTATGTGTTGGCTTAATTTTGTTCATTTCTATTATTAATAATTATGCTCTTTTAACATATAAAGTTTTTAAAAAAATTATAACTGAAAATTTACTTTCATTGGTTCCCAAAATTTTACCACATCTCAAGTATATCATATACGTATTGCAAAATAAAATTATTATAAAAAAAATGTTCGCAATGAAACAAACAATTTAAATTATGTTGTAAACGAGTTCTTTTTTTTCCACCCTAGTCGAGTCGATATTATTGGCAAATGTTACGAGTTCTTCAGCAAGTTTTAAATGAAGGGTTCTCGAAGAACGGTCTTGAATTAACATAATTCGGAGCAGAGGTAGGTGGGCGTGAGTTGATCAAAGGGAGGAATTCAAGGCACACATCTCAATCGTGGCTGAGTGTTTAGAGCCGGGCTGTCAGGAGGCCCTGGTCCTCGCCTGTCAACATCAATTAAAGGCAGTCTGTCTGAATTCGTGCACAGTCATCTTCATAAGGGAGAGATACACGGGATCGATCTAACTAACTTTTATACATCCACAACGTTCACTACTTCTTTCCATGCCTTCTGTGCCCTCATGGATAGAAAATCAAATGTGATTTAAAAATTGTAGAAATATTTTCTTTAGGGATTTAATCAACAAAACTCACAATTCTTCTTGGAATTTTTCCTTTTTAAAAATCAATAACATCCACACACAACAGTAATAATAATAATGAAAATGAATTATAAATTTATCATGAAATTATGCAAAAAAAAAATCAAAACCTTAGTATTAAAACAGTTTAAAATGCTTTTTTTTTTTTTTTTTTAAAGTGAGTGATTAAGCATGATTGCAGAAGGATAATAATTTTTCAAAATATCTAGCCAAATTTGATTGACAAGAACTTACTGTCCAGTGCACAATTTTGAAAGTATGCAATGAACGAGTGAACATTTCAAATTGCACAAGTTTATAAAACAATTATGAAAGTTGTCTATTAAAATTACTTACATTATCAGTCTCCTTTTTTATTTCGGGATCAGCGGACTCCTTTGCGATTTTTGAGTATCCAATTTTTTCCTGGGATGGGTCCGAAGACAATTGATTCTGCAATGCTTGGCTTTCCTCCAAAGAAAATCCCATATCGACATCCTGCTTCCATAGGATCTCTATGAGATCCATATCCTGCAACAACGTAATGTATTATTAATGATAAATATATTTTTTATTACATCTCCATATATCCTATAGTTTTATTTATGAATAAAACTCTGTCTTATTTAACACGTCCCAAACAAAGCACCAGAAAGGTAGTTATTTTCCTACAATTCAACAATTATGTATGAAAATTAAACCATTTAACCTGGGAAAAGAAATAATATAATATTATAAATAAAGTAAAAATATAATGAATTGAGAACAACTGAGTTAGACCAGAATGTAAAATGTTTCATATTCAAAATGTCGTAAGCATTACAATACACATTGTTTTGTACTCTGTCACCGAGTTCATTTAGATTGTCCAATTTGATATTTCTTATGCTGACAGTGTGCTCACTAATTCCGTTTATCATAATTAATTAAATTACTTCATCAACAACTATGACTAGTAACAAAAATTTTAGTATAAACAAAAACTAAACTTAAATTAACAATTAATAACAGAAAACATTGTGATTTTACAGTCAAAATTGATTACTAATTTATATAAGCTCAAATCTGCGCACACATGTATAGAGTTGAGCCAATTATTTTTCAAAGTCCACTGGTGGTAATTCCAGCATTTGTAATTTACAATGAATTACTGGCAGGTCTCAAGAATCCCCTGGGTCTGATCTATTATCTAACAGCAGCTACATTATTTCTTCACTCAACGCACTCCTAGATCCAAACTGATACTCATTCTCGTTCACTCTTAATAACATTTTTTCCTTTTACATACCATTCACTTAGTTAGGGTGGTGTACTCAATATTCTACCCTCACCCAGTACACCTTTTATATTTGGGGTCGATGAGGTACTCAATATTCTGCCACACTACACATTCACGCTAATAAATACATTTACTCTTAACATACACTAAGGGACACAACACTTACTACCGACAATAAAAACAACCTTGTTTTCTCCAAGAATCGGAAAAGAAGAACCAGATACAGTTGAAAGTTCGATTAGTAGAAACCAGCGAGATTGTTAGTTCAAAATAATTTTTCTTATTTATGACGTAGATATTATATTACTGTTTGTTTTTTTTCGACTACGAGGTTATATGAACCCCCAGGGTGCCGATGTTTGAAAAAAAAAAACATTTGTACGTATGGCGGATTCGAATGCAGGGCCGCGGGATTCGAACCTGGAACCTTCACCTTCCAATTCAATGTCTAAACCATTGCGGCCGCAGATATTGTTTACAATATATGAATTGATTTTAAAAAAATTTTAAATAGTCTGTTTTTTATTTGTATAATATCTAATTAAACTTTTATGTATCAAAGGCTTTACTGATATTCAACCTTTCTTTGATAATGGAATTTTACCACATAAGGACAAGAAGCTCGAAAAAATCGTTAAACTTTTATGATAGGAAAAATTATCTGCCGATGAGAGCTTGAGCTGGATTCGCGGAGGAAAAAAAGAGAGGTTACCAGGTAAGGCACAAGTCGATTATCTCTCAAGTAATTGGTTTTTATTGGCGTGTGGATGGTCAGGATGTGATAAATTATGGATAAAACATTGGTTCTTTTAGGCAAAATCGCCAACACGAAATACAATTATTGATTAAACGTACAAAACAAAGAGTTGCAACGTCACGGCAATGTGATAAGCACAATGAGGAATCGGTCAATTAAAGAGTTAAATACCACGAATTTCAACATAATCAGACTTGACACAAATTGATCTTAATCTTAACATAGAAATAATATCATAAATACAGCCTCTGTAAAGGATTATCTTAATAGGGCATATATAACGGTACAAAATAGATGACTATCTTGTAATTTAATGAGATCGCCTGGCGCTATATTTGAACCCACCTTGTTCAAAGGATATTCCTTCAGTGTCATGTTCAATTATAAACAAAAAAAGAAAAATAATAATAAAGTCTTCCTAAACGAGAAATCTAGACCGGAGCGAACTCGGGCAACTACTGATCAAGAATGGCAGAGTTTATCTCTCGGCGGTTGAACAATAAAGATAAGGTTTCATATGACCTTTTTTTAGAGGGGGTGTGTCTTATAAAGGTTTAAAACGTACAGCAAGACCACGCTGATTTGTCTGAGTATCGTTTTGAATAGAAAATTTGACCAAACGGGCTAATCAGTGACTATTTCGTTCGGCAGGTCGCCATCTTGACTGATTGTTTCTTACTGTATCAGTTCCAAAATGAAGATGGCGTAATGCCGAAACGCGTTTAAATAACTTAACAAACCCCCGAAGGAAGACGGGCTCAACAAATGACCACCCTATGCCGGTTCAACATGGGTCCACCGACTACACCCCGCAACTTGACCAGCTGAGTTGTACACAAACTGACAAATTTTTAAGTTGTATCTCACTTATTTCAAGCTGTCAATCTAGAAAGCTTTCCTTGATTCAAAAATAAATTATTCTTTCTCTTAAAAAGTGCGCAATGAATGCGTTGACTCAAGTGTCAAGTCTCGTCTGTGGCAATCCAGGGGAAAAACAAAATGATAAGATGCATGACGTGAAAAGTAATAATTCATCAAATTATTTGGAACAATGAAATTTGCTCCCTGTTCGATCATTTTTTTAGTTCGTTCTTGTTCTATGCCTTTCCTCGTACGTCTCCAATTCTGCAACAACTTGTAGACTAAGTCTTCATAATTCTGAGATTGGTTTACAATTAAAATTCCTGTCCAAAGGGCAAAAGAGAAAGTTTAAAGTAATAATTTTCTAACCGACAAAAATAGAACTTGAGCGCTTAATACATTTGTAAGCATTGATACAAATTTAACTCAAGTTGTACATTAATTTAAGTAATTTAATATTGTCCGATTTTAGTCATTTCCTTAAAATGTTCTACTGGTAATAAGACAAATGCAAGAAAGGGATATTTACATGAAAATCCTCATGCCTGTTTTGTGTAATCCAAATCAATCGCCAGACTAATAAATTTACCAAAACGTTGGCCGGATTAGACAAAGAAGCGATCGTGGTGGGAAGTAACTAACTTGTGCGTCAATCCTTCTGATGAAATATCACAACAATGAGGAGATTAAATTTGACTAATTGTAACAACAGCTCTGTGGGCCAATTTGTTTATCTCGTACGAAGACAAAGAAAAATGAAACATTTTTTTTAATACCCGCGTTAAAAATTATCTGAAATAAAATAATAAAATGAATAAATTTAGACAAAATCCAAATAGAAAAAAAATCTAACAAAAAGGAAATATAACAATACACTATTATTACAACAGGCTATCACAATTCAAATCATAGTCAAGCTTTTCGTTTGTGGTCACGTTAGAGAGGAGGAAAGACTTTCTCTGTAGATCAATCTGATCCGATTATGCCCCCAGTCCGCTTATTTTCGCTGTTTATTATTCAATGAAGTTGATAAGTTTACTGATACCCAATTTTCAAATGTTTTCACATTTTTTCGTGACTTAAGAAGCCGAAGAATGAGGAACCAAAGGTTATATGTGTTTATTACTATCAGTAATGATCATATGTGATCCGTATGAACTTTCCACCTTTAAGTTCGTATTTTTTGACCACTTCTTGTCCCTACAATATAACAACGGGGAAAATTAATTTCCTGTCAATTTTCCCCTCTCTTATGTAATTTGTACGTTTAATTTATTTTAATGCTATTACATTTAAATCTTCATTTACATATTCATTTTGACACGAATTGTGCCAAATTTTGTGCTTGTTTGTTATTCAAGGGGCAAATTCAATTTTATTTTCTCAATGATCAAATAACGTTCGATATCCATATTACATCTTTAATATATAGTGGTAAATCAATACTCGATGAATGTTGAAAAAATATAACAAAATCCCAAACTACAATTATTCATAATGGAGAAAACAAGAACAAAACGAATGTAAAAACCATAATTACAATTATTATTATTAACTAAACTCCTGGAGTACAAGTACCTAAAATTTTATCAAGCAAACCTACAGCTTAAAAGGAATACAAAAACTATAAAACAATTTATGTACGCAATTAATAACAAAGGAATTAATAACTGTAATAGTAATAACTAACCTACATCAAACCAGCATCTCACGATAACCGAATAATCATCGACTAACGGTTACTAACCACCACACAGTAATAACTAATTTACTCCGCTTCAGTGAAAACATTGAATCATGTATAACTTAACTCGCCCCTAACGCTTACACTACCTATCCTAAGCTAACCCAAACCTGGCCCTAACCCTAATTTAACCTAAACCAACCCATGAGCAATCCCCGGTATCCAACCATAACCTAACCATGTTAAATTGTTACTTGCAGAATGCCCCTCCCCCCGAAGTAGGGACTACGACATAAATCAGCACTTTTATAATAAAAGAATTCAGCAAAGGTAAAAATCGCTTTAATACTTCCATTATATTTAGTGGTCTATTGACCAAATTACTTTTTTGGTTAATTAATCTTTTCATTTTCAACCAAAACCTTGCATAAAAGATTAAACAATTGAAAATATTTAATACTATTGAATCGCTTTAATAAAAAAGATAGACCGAACGAGATAACCAAAACTGATAACAATATTCGAAGTTTATTTTTTACAGTTATCAGTAATGTTCAAATAATGAATGTAATCAATATTTATTACTAATAAATTATTATTAGACTCGTCAATCTACTCACTATTTTACGATATATAGAAGAATTTAAATTAATTCATTTTTTATCTAAGGTTGAGATGAAAAAGCTAGTGTCACGAGCGGCTGGCCGAAAGTCTTAGGTTCGAAACGCGCGTTTTCATCTTAACCAAGATCTTCGAATTTTTGTAATTAATTAACACAATTATTACGGTCCCTTATGAATATATGGACAAATAAATACATGTATGAATTAATACAGAAGAATAACATATTTCAATTAATTAATCTTTATGGAAGGTATTGGTCGAGAGAAAAAGTCAGTACCAAGAGCGGGATTCGAACCCACGGCCATCGGCTAAATACGCCGTTTCTCTAACTACTTGAGCTATCGTGACATCCGCTCGTGGCATTGACTTTTTTCTCTCAACCAATACCTTACATAAAGAATAATTAATTGAAAAATGGTATTTGATCAATTGAAACACGAAATCTAATGAATACAGAAGAATGTTTATTATTTTTGAATTCTCTCCGACCAGTAGTGACTAAAACTTGACTTAAAATAAAATAAATTTATTTAGTGATAATGACAAGCTCAAAGCACTATTCTTTTAGCTAACCATTTCTTCAGAATTTAATTAAGAAATAAAACATTTTCTTTATACTGACTGCTGCTGATTATAGAAGAAAAAAATTGATAATATGCTCCAAAGGTTGTGTGTTTATAGCTATCAGAAATGGTCAAATACAGCCAAACGTATTTAAAAAAAAAAATTTTTTTAAATAAAGAATTGTCCCCTTAATTATCTACTGATTAGTTAATATTGCAAAAATACATAAAAGTTACGTGTATTTACTAAACGAGAGTCTTTTTAAAAAGAACTTTATTTAGTTAAACACATTTACAGTTTGAGAAGAACCTTTCCTGTTCACGGATGAAGTTAATCTGAATCTATGTTTTACAAGAGTCGGGGGTATGGTGAACAGGGAAGGGTCTTTTGCTTACAATACATTCTTGGGATTTGTACATGGATAATATCATTTGTCGCTGAACTAATAGTTTTGTGCAGGCGTAACTTAAATAAAGTTTAAAGTACTACAAATGCAGTACTACAAATAAATGTATTAAGTGTTAATAAGCAGCTCAAAGCGTTAAAGTTTTTAGTTAACTGTTCAGTTAATCATTTAAAAAATGATCAGTTTGTCGTTATATTAATAAAATAAATTAGATTAATTGTTAGTAATAAATGATTATCACGTTAAAAGTCTATTGATCAGTCAATATTTAACAATAGATTTCTGCTGAACTTTCTCATTCCAACATGTTAGGATTTTTGTGCTTTGATAATGTATATACTTATGGGTGTGTAAAAGAGATTACTGGTGTATAAGGTGATGGAGTAATATCGAATACTCCTCTACCCTAATTGAACGAATGGTATGTAAATACGAGAGAATGAGTGAATGAATATGAGAGTAATGTATTTAAGAATGGGTGGGATGTGAATGGGTTTGGAACTACATGCGTTGGTTGCTGAATTGAACTAGCTGTAGACAGCATCTGGGACCAAACCGGATGGCTGGAAGGAAAAAACCGAGGTCTGTCCCAGGACTGCCAACACCCGAGGTGAGGGATTCTCGAGGCTTGTCGGTAATTTATTGTAAATTAGAAAATTTGGAATTGCAGGACCGCGAGAAGTGATAGTATGTACATGTGTGTACATGTACATCATCTGAGGTATATAAAGGTATAGGTATATAAAGCCAATCGCAAAACACCCCAATAGACATTGACTTGATTTTCATTACAAATAACAGTAAGGTCAATAAATTCTCTGGATTGATAGCGAAACCTATTTTAAAAAGTAGCAAAGACATAATTACATGTTATTTCTTAGGGATTAACTTACACTGTCATATCACCATTGGTGCTCGAGTACAGTTAGTAATTGCTAAGAGTAGGTCAAGTTAAACAAACCGGACTGATTCGCGGATCGGCTTTTCTTGGGCCGGTTTTTTATCCGTATACGCAGATCAGATGATGATGGGATTGATAAAAGCCGCGATGAGTTCGCCCGGGCTCGTGTCCCGAGATGTCTATCTGCCTGGAACACATTAACAGGTCGAGCCTCACGCCCATTACATCTCATCTCTCCTGCCTTCTCAGATCCTTCGCGATAAACACGTCAAAATGCCGTTTGTCATACGAACGTAGACGTTTAATTCACTATTCAGCGTGTAAACACTGGAGCTGATTATATGAATCAGTTGAAAATGTTAAAATCCCTGTTTTGTGTAATCGCTGGCAGTGATCGATACGAAAACAACATAAAAGGAAGCTGCAGAAAGAAACTATCTCATTCCGACAGATTGTAAAAAAAACACGTAAAAGCTTTCAAAACCAATTATTCAAACCCATTAATTTTCAGTTTGTACATTTAACCAACCTAAATGAACAATCACTCATTAGTATGTATTCTGAGCTTAAATTTAAAAGTGAATCAACCCAATAACGAAATTAAAACACAAATAAAAGTATTCAGCGTTACAAAATTGAATATATTTTATAAAACCTGAGCTTTTACACGGCATAAAATATCCAGCCTTGGTAAACAGAACGTTTCTTCAGTTGGGCAACTCAACACCGTACTCACTCACCGCAACTCACAGACCTCGCTCCTTCGTACTACTCTTCATTACGACTCATCTCCTTTTTCGGTGACAGACATTCAAAATTGAATCCGTAAAATACAGGATGACTGGCGTGTCTAAAATTCAGGACATATTTCTAATCACCATAAGCAACAAAAAAAACCTATAAATCTCAGTTCAAATATCAATGGAATGAAGTGATTTCAGGTTTTGGTTTTTTGGTTACAACCGCTTGCAAACTTCAGAATTATCGACCGTAGAAAAATATGTTCCTGCCACCTGAAAGAACATAAAATTACTGCAAAGAAATCTAGTTTTTATTGCAGAATTGGTGAAAAAATTCTACACGAAAAATTCAGGAAAACAGAAATGTAGAAATTTGTAATTACCCTGTATATTGAACGAAACTTTATCACCAAAAAACTTGTTGAACTTTATTAACAAAATGTTACATTTCGATTCTAAATAAAAACAAATTCAACATAGCAATTATTCACAAAGGTACAATTAATTAGACCTAGTTACAACACCAGAGCGTATCTTAACAGAATTTAACAGTCATTCTTTTTTCAAGTTTAATTCTCATTATTCACAAAATAATGAGGTTCTAAAATACCACCAATAGGTTATTAAAAATATTTACATTTAAAAATCATTTAATATTTAAATGAGTTTTAAAAGAGATTTTGTACTTTCCAATTTGAGATGTTTGGCGATATCGAAATACTGAAAGTTGGTATGGCATTCAATGGTACAAGGTCTTAAAGAATGCTGTCGAGGCTGATAATAGAAAAACGGCCAGGAAACTATCAATCGAACTAGGTCGGCACCAATCAACTCTGAATGACCAGTTACAATGTAATATGTCACAGGGGAGAGTAATGTACAAAGTAGATATTATATTTTTGATGAGTTCAAACAAGGACAAGCACAGAAACTTGACAACTGGCAGGATGCGTAAATTTGTTATTATATTTACACTTATCAAACGTTAACAGAAAAAAACCATCTGTTCAATTTGTTTAATGAATACTTCGTCAAGAAAATGGAGAAAAATCGGTCCAAGAAGAGGAAAATTTTACAAGACAAAAAATTTATTTTGTTAACGAACCTGGGGAAGAAGAATTAGGGAATATCATTGAAATTATTGAAACATTTTCTGGACGGTGATGGTTGATTCCTTTCTAGCGAGCATGTTGACTGTAATTACAAATGTATGAAGGCCCGGAAATGTCACGCGTTTTCTTTAAATTAGTTGAAGGGTTACACGGCCATAAATGTGACAATAGCTAGTAGAGTTTTATTAGGGGAGGGAACCCCGGTTGTAAATTTGTGATTCTCCACAGCGGTTTTTCTACCCTTTTCACCGTGGCAATTACTTTCCGTCTCGCTCATCATAGGTCGTAGCACTCCTCGGAGTCGGAGCACCCACCACCGAATACAACGGAAATCTGTCAACCGGCTCGCAAAATCGGCCGATAACGTCTGCCTTGGGACGGGAGTGAAAATATTGGAAGAGGACCACTATTCTTCAAACAAGTCTATGAGCTTTGTTTTTCTGTTTAGATAGCGTAAGTCCGGTGGCCGAGGGAGGAGGACGAGACCCTTTTCTCCAAGCCTGTTTTCCTTCCCTTCAACCCCAGACTAGCCTCTCGTCAAGGGTTAATTGTCAGCCCTCTTCCTGCTCCAAAGGTAGGCCTTGTCATTAAAGGAATGTCAACAAGGCTTTTTTTTCTAATATCGATCTCGTCCCTCGGAATAACGCACCACCGGGATTTCTATCATTATGAATCAGACATAATCAAACAATTTATTTTCAGCAGTTCACTAAAACTTAAAAAATTACACGTTTTACTTTACATTAAAAAAGGTTTTAATAGTAGTAATATTTGAGTGAAAAGTAAGAGTGCGGGAACGGATCAATTCCTTGACGAAGGGAATGTTAAGGTCATTGTGGATAGTGAGGCTTGGGACATAGTAAGAAGTCGGAAGAATTCTTCTGTGAGGCATTTTGCTTAAAATGATTGCATTCATTCGTTGGATGTTAAATGACTTGGTGGTAGCTGTGCAGTTCAGAATGTAGTAAAAGTGATGTTTTATATGGAGTTAGTTTGTTGTTCACAGGCATGTCTGATCTGTACAAGTCGATTGGATCGATCCAAGTTTATTTAAAAAAACATGGATAAGGCTAATTTAAATAAATAAATAAGACAAAGAAAAACACTCAGTTCTTTTGTCAATATTTTCCCTTCATCAGGGGATAGAAAATGTTATTTATAAGGTTAAAAAATATGATCATCTTACAATTCTCTAAGTTATGGTTTCAACCAGTGAATTTCTGAGTTGATAGCGGAACAGTCTACAACCATCATGGCATTTAAAAAATCTTTAATTTCTTTTGTCTGCCACATGCATTTCTGACCTTTGTTCGTCTGTGTATTACTTTGTCAGTCGTGTCCCATTTATAAGTTTTGTAATACTTAAAGGGAAATTAGAAGTCCTGATTTTGGAAATGTCATACACACTATTTTAAATGTTAATTTTTATAACCAATGTAGGATATTTGGTTGAAACTAAGTCTATTGGAAGACAAAATGCCATATCTTCTTTAATCTCTTAAATTCAAACAATAACATGGGCTTTAACTTTTTTAATTCTTTAATTTTTACATTTTAAGTAGTAATTTATTTTAACCAAAACCTTACAAAGAAGATAAATTAAGTGAAAGAAATAATTTGGTCGTTACACTACTAAATATAATAGATTTAATTAGTAACTTTCATTTTCATGATCTCTATACCCGAAAAGTTTGCCTGATGAAGAACTACAATCAGTCCGAACGTGCCAAAAATTCAAAAAGGAACTGCACAATTGTTCATTCTCTGGCCGCCCACCCTGACAAATTTTTCAATCATTAACTATTGTTCAGCTGTTGTTCTTTCATTCTTTTGAACGATATATACAATATTTTTTAGTACGATTTGCACTGAATAAATTTGTAGGCGTTGTATAATTTATTGTTTTATTTTTTGCAACCAGAAGACGCAAAACGGCCCGCAATTACAGTCGACGCCTACTATCAAACCGCCGAGGATAACTAAATACAAAGTCGAGACCTCTGACCCGACGGCTTTTGTCGCGAATGACATTGACGGGTAAAAGTCGCAAATAGAGTCCGAATTAGGTGTCCGCGGCCCCACTCATTGTGGCTCTCCGGCTGAATGAAATATAAATTAACGAAAAAACTATTACGTATGAATAAAAGCGGAAGCGGATTATCGACAAAGGGGGACGTGGCCGTCAGTGGGGATGGAGCGGAGATGCAAGGGGACATTATTTCAAAGTCATCTTCCATTCACCTTACATCCCCCTAATGTCTATATCGCAACTGCTTTTCCATCTGCTCCATTTCAATTCAAAAACCAATATCTTCACATCTATAATTTAGAAAATCAGTGAATACAGGGGAGTGTCGAGTATTTACGTAGATATACAGAATATCCAAAAATGAGCAGTTGGGAAAAAAAATGCAGTTACATGCGGCCACCATACATCATACCTACACGATGTTGATTTTAACAAAATGTAATAATAACCAATCACTCTACATTGTTAGTAAATATGTTTTACCAGGGTTATCAAAAATCATACAAATTACTTAATTATACTTGAATATCCTAATATAAAAACTAAAATTATAACAATAATATTAATATCCAATAACTACAGTTGGGAAACCGACAAGGAGTTCATAACGTCAACGTCCTATCATTCACGCAAATAAATACATTCAATGAGTGTAGAATCAAGCCATATTTGCAAATAAGTAGTCGCCGTGATTTAATATTACTCGCTGTTTCACCCATCTATTACACTGCATTAATTCATGCATAATATTAATTAGCCTTTCTACTTCAACAGGTCCGTGGGGTACTCGATATTCCGACACAGATCCGACCAGACAGACACATGTACGCCTATAAATACATTCACCACGGTTTTTGTATTACTCCAGTGCCCTCCCTCTTCCTTTCATTCTATAAACACATACCTACCCACTTGGGCGGGTCTGCGAGTTACTTGTCGATATTCCGTCTCAGACACAGACAGACACACGCGCGCGCATGCACGCACGCACTTTTTCACCAATAAATACAGTCACACCCACGTATAACCTGGTTCCCCTAAATGTCATCATAATTTTATTTTAAATGATGAATGGTGGAGTGAGTGCGATGTTCAATCATTTTAAAACGATAGTTCCTACTCACAGTAAGTTGTTTTCCAACGATCCGAATTTCGAGCTTTTAGCTCATCATCGAGTTGAAGGAGTTCTACATGATGATGAGCTAAGTGCTCGATATCCGGATAGTTAGAAAACAACTTACTGTGAGTAGGAACTATCTTTTTAAAAGGATTCATATAATTTATCCCTGCAGTCACTGCAAGGGCCTAATATGTTTCTGAGTGTATGATGCAGTTTTTACGGTATTCGTCCTGTAGTTCGCTGTCTTTCGTCGATAAATAAGTAACCATTGGTTAACCGGGTATGGCCAATACTCAGTTGGGTCAACTCTATTCTATTCATTTTTTAACATCTCCAAAGCCCACGTTTGACTTCTTTTATCATTTCAATCTTAGTGCAAATTTGCCAATTGTCCCAACTGATTGAAAAGTCATTTGTTTTTCACCTTCTGGGATAATTGGGATCTCCTGGTAACACGGACAGGGTTCCTCAACTCTTTCATCCTCTTCAATACCAACATCACTGTTAATAAAATAGTAATATATTTATTTAATTAAATATATTATATTTAATCCGTCAAAAATACAAGAAAATGGAGACCTTTTACTAAAAGACAAATAGTACAATTAGTTTATAACTCAAAAAGTATTAGATAAATTATATTTATATTTAATTGTATGTATATATTTACAATTATTTAGTTTTACTTATAAATTTTACCTATGACAACAAGGAAATACTAATACCTTTAAATGGCCCACCTGTCTTTATGAATACATCGAGCTGTATTGAGGCTAAATATACCAACAAATCGTATAAATAATGAATTTTTTTTAAGAAAATGTCTTCGAAAAGGAAATGAACAAATCAGGTACTACAGGTTTACCCATGGCTATAATCCACCTGTATTATATTATCTACTTTTAATTTAATTATTTACCATAAAAATTACGTATTTCAAAGACGCAATCAAATTTTAAATTGAAAAGTTTGAACAAGACTGCAGTTCAAACGAATGCAGGATAATTCATATTTCAACTTCATTTTCATCCGGTTAAGCCGTTATTTTCATCGGTGTCGATTATTTTTATCAGAATCCCTTAAAGTGACGTCCAAAAGCCCAAATTACAAGATAAATCGCCCCAAAAATCAATTTCTTGCTTGACATCCTGCCGAGTTTGTGCTCGGGTTTGAAAGTAGACGCGGTCAGGTTGATTGATAGTTAGTGGGACCACACGGGCACCGTGCCTGTGTAGCACCACCCTGCAAACCGCCCCCTCAAGACCACCCCCCGGTTTTTCAACGAAGATAAATCGAAAACAAGGCTTTCACAACAGACACCGGGGGTGTCCGGGCAAAAAGGTACCATCCGCCGAAAATTTCGCTTTATCCCTTACACCGCCGACTTAGCCAAATTTCAAATTAACCACGACTTTTCATCTCTCGTTCCGAGCCTACATCGGTGACGCCTCGACCTCACCCCGCGCGTGTTTAAGCCGGCCGGAGGAGATTTTTAAATTGACAATAAGGATAATTGATGATGTCCAAAGATCAGGTAATTGCCGGCCGTGATTGATAGACAAAATGGGAGATGAAGAGATTGATGAAGGGGACTGGAAGAGAAAGAACGGCCATGTTTGGGAGCCACCCTCGCCCTTATGGTCATTACGACACCATCTTGTTTCCTTTAACTACGACCGACAAACACTTAAAATAGTTGTTTTTTTATTTGTCTTATCTTCAAACAAAAAACATGGTAAAGCGTCAACTATGATTAATAGTATAAATTAACAAAAACAAGATCTTTTCAACAATTACATCGGTTGTACCTTAGCAAAACCGCTCCTATTTTTCCTATTTATTTGAATATGATAGTTCAGCAAGAGTAAATAAAATTGTCTGTTCAAAACGAAAAGGCAGATTCAATAAAATCTTTTTTTTTTTTCATTTAAATTTAGCTGCAATCAAATTGTTTATGTTTTCATATAATATGTAAAAGTGCATTTGCAAATGCAACCAATGTTACTCAAGAAGTAGAATGCATTAGAGTACACAACACTTGGTATTGTGAATGTAAGGATCCCCCCCCCAAAAAAAAGAGAAAGTCAATAGCAATTTGCTTAAAAAATAACGTCCTACAAATTAAAAAAGGGCTTCACACAATAGTCACTATTGAAAATAATTGGCGGTTAGATCAATACTAAAATTAAATTTTTCGTTTAACACACTCAAATATAAAAAATAGACGGATTTTTTTTTACATTCATAAGATGACGTACAAAATAAGTAACATTACAACTTAATTTTGCTAACTGCAAACATACTTCAGGAAATTGTTTGGAAACTTTTTGATGTTCATTACGTACAACCTCATTGAATTTTTGAAAAAAAGCGCTGAATTATTCGATTTGTTGAAGTTAGAATCATCAAGTTTCGATTGAACAAGGATAGACAGAATAAGGTAATAGTTATCCAGACTCAAACATTAAACTTTGTGAAAGTAATGTACAAGTACTAATAAAAAATGATGTTATTAGCATATCAATTAAATAAATGAAAATGATGGGTCTATTCATAAACTGGTTTTGCAATGATCCGAATTCCGTGTATTAAATATTCATCATCAGAATATACAGGAGTGCTGATGATGAACATTAAATGATCGGAACCAGTATCATTGCAAAACCAGTTTGTTAGTAGTACCACCATTTTTCAACTACTGAGTTTGTTAGATACTCGCTCCATCATCACCATTTTTATTGCAACTATTACCTTTAACATTTCTGTACACTTCAGTGATTTATTTCTGTTTCCAGAACTCATATTGAAATTTTAAGTCACTTCGAAAGTAAGGGGGTCGCAAAAAGCTGTTGAGGAGAAGTAAATATTAAGAATCGATCCTAATCACCGTGATGACGAAAATAATCTATTAAAGTTGGAGATTTTACAACTATCTGAATTACTGAGAGTTATTACCAGATTTAACTTTTGTGCATGATTTAACCACGTTTTATTTACCGTAAAGAAATAGAATTTGCGAAAATTTCCAGATTAAAACGAACGATTAAACGAAGTTCACAGAAGATCGAAACTTATGAGCTTGCTAACTTTGCTTAGCAGCGAAACGAATTTTGTGTGTGCTGATCAAATTAATGTAATAATAATCAAAAATGCGAACCAAAGCGACCAAATGATTACTTTTTCATCCGTAAAAACGTAGCTCCATTATTTTCTTATGTTGATTATCCAGGCCCTCCTTTTGAGATGATATTTTTTATTATTACCGTTCATTTAAGGCAGCTAAATGACAAAGAGCACCCATCAACAAACCAAAGCGAATATTACCCGACCCGATAACAAATGCTCGAACTGCTGCCAAATATATAACCGAAGTAAAAACAAAAAACACCACCAAATTCTTTCTTCTGAATTTAATAAATATTCAGCTAATTTACGATTTGAGTTACAAAAATAATTCCTTTCCAGAATGGAAATGACTGACGTCCAAAAAAACCAAAATAAGGCTTATCAAAATATTAGTTTTCTCTTTGAATTAAGAAAGGTTTCTTCCTGAAATGCAACAACCAACAGGACGTTTAAATCCTTACAAAAATAAAGTTAATTACATTAAAAATTAAAATAAAAGGATTTGCGAACAAATTCAACGTTTTCTACACTGATGAAACCAAATAGGTTTTCTTCCTCGTGTTTGTTACGATCATCGAACTTTTCGTTTTTAGTGGAGGAGGAGGCCGTTACTGGTCAAACATGTAGAGAAAATGGGCAAGGAAATCGTTTTTCCATCCGAAAATAATGCGGGTCCATTATTTGTCAGTATTCGGTTGTCCATTTTATTTTTGTCTGCATGGATTTTGAGGGATATGCGAAAACAATCGAACGGAAAACTGCTGTCAAATGTCAAAGAATCGTCGCATCAAAAGAAAGTTCGTCATTGTGTGCTGTAGTAAATAATCATTTAATTTTAAAATACTGAAAACGTTCTTATTATAATTTTTCTTTTAGATAATATTCTCTAAATGAAATTATGAAAATATTAGAGATGTTTATTGTAGGTAAAAGCTGCCCGAGATGGTTGCCAAGGTTTTTCGTTTTTTTTCTCTCTTTTCTCTTGCAAAAGGAAGAAATGGCGCTTTCAGGACATAAGCTGTTGTATTTTCAGAGGAAAGAGCGTTTCTCCCCGCGGTTAGAAAAATTCACGGTCTGTTGAGGAAACAGTTGCGGCCATTGAAAACCATAACAGGATGAGGACCATTTTCCCCGGGTGGCAGGTTCCCCACCTGCCTCGGCCCGGCTCAGACATCGGCTGCGCCTGCAATTAGACACGGAAGAAGGGGCGGAAAATTAACCATGGGGTGAGAACGACGTGAGGCCTTTTCTCCAACAACTCGATAACGACGGATTGTAACGAAATAGACTGAGAGAAAGGGATAAAAGCTCGGGAATACGGCGATAAAGGAGTCTAGCTTGAGAGAGTACTTGAGGACCGTTCTGACACGAATAAGTGCGGCTGGATGAACAGAGGGGCTTGAAAGGATCAACCGAGTTCCAAGATAAAAGGTAAAAAACATCCTGTCAAGGTCACTGTGACCGACCGCTCTATTGTATATGTAATTACATTATAGTACAATAGAGTACGGGAGTACAGTAGGGTGTAAAACTTCATCCCGCTTGATTTTAATTCTCTACTCCCTAATTCCAGGGCATTTGGAAGCAGAATAGAGGCCATCACCAGAAGTACAAATATATCTTATTTTTTCAACTTAATTCAATTCCCAAACCAGATGTAATTACAAACGCATACATTATACGCATTCTTCAATATTTTTTTAATATTTCACAACAAGAAAAAATTTTCATTTCATGTTTAATGTATAAAATTTCATTATTAGATATTCAACCATTCAAGTCAACTAATTTTAATTTTTGAGTAATTCAGGCCAAAGATAATTCTTATTCGCGGAAAAAAGGTTAATCAGGACACTAACATTACTTTTCGTGTTTTCCGTTTCTGATTATTATTATTTTTAGGGCTATTCTTAATACATTTAATCATGTCGTTTTTATGCTTTATTCATTGTTTGTGTTGCCAATAATCGTTTCAGATTTAAATAATAGGCAGGAGATGGTAAAAATTTCAGATCTGTTCAATGATATTTTCAAACTTAATAGTGGAGTTCCTCAGGGCTGTGTTCTAGAACCTCTCTGGAACAATGTTTACACGAACGAAATGAATAAAGCAATTGATGTGGATAGGATATTTTGGATGTAGATGACGCGGTACATTTGTCGATCGATCTGATCTCCGCTATCTCAAATTCTCAATAATTCTTTTATAGATTACTTCTTCGGTCTCATCACCAAAAGTTGAATGATTTTTTAAGCAAGTGCAGATTCATCTTGTCCAGCCCGTGATTGTTTGATGTCATTCGTGCGCCTGCTTGAAATTCAGAATCTCTAAATGCCTTACCATGTAACTGCCCTTCCCTGAATGTGATATACGAAACGGCTTACTTGGGCCTAACTTTAGACACAATTTTATCGTGAGGAGAACCGCACATTAAGAATTTCTTGAACACACTAAGCTATCGTTCCGCCAAATTGTTAATGGTGAGACAATGCTTCCTTAAGAAACCCTTAAAATTGCATGTAAAGCCTTGTTTGAACCTCTAATTATGGATTAGCAGCTGATTGCCATTTTAAAAAAATTCTTTCCAAAACCGAACTTTAAAAATAATCCATATATAGTGATCTGATCGTCCATTTTAATTTTTTCAATTAAATATTCTTAATGTAAGGTCATGGCTGATACAAAAAGGTGTCACGAGCGGAATTCGAACCCAAGACCTTCGGCTCAATACCCAGTCGTTGTTTGCTGACCCAAGAGTACATGAGTTCGAATCACGCTCGTGGCACTGACTTTTATCATCTCAACCAAGACTTTGAAAATAATGTTAAATTCTGACAGCCACAAACATTATTTCCTGAATATGCTTATACTCAATGCCAAACAATACATCATACTTAAAATGATAAATTTCTTCATTGGCGACTCATAAGTATCGTTTATTAAAACAATATCATTAAATTGGAGTCAAAATAACATGTACTTTATTCCGAACACGCTAGTAGATATGATCAACGCGCGTTAGCAGTAAAAATGCCAATTATCTTAAATTCATCCCAATCCTCTTTAAAAAATATTTTAAAAAAAGAAAAAGCTTACAATAAAATATACATGAGATTCTATAAACTCCGCCCTTACGTTCATTCGTTTTTCATTCCTAGTTCTTTAATTAATAAAAAATATGAAGTAATAAGTACAAATTCAATTATTAATTATTTCTAATTTTAGCCCAAGCTATTCAGATTAAGTGCAATAAATCCAAAGATCAGACCAATGAGTTTGACACACCAAGTCTAGCCAAATTATATAAATTTAAAAAATAGATAAATAGAAGGAGATAGCTATTATATTTTTTTCTACAGTTAAATGTTTATGAACTTTTTGGTCTAACGAACCTGTATGGACAAGGCCGTTAATATCACATAACCATTAACTATTTAAATTGTATATTCTTCCCCACGATTAGACATTTCTATTGTACATGCAACAATGAAGAAAGGATTTCGGAAATTGAATCTTCGTCAGATTTTGGCTCTCTCATCCTGGATTCAGGAGAGACCCGTTTCGGTCATATTTGATATAAGGATCTGGCGTATTAAGGACACGGATTAACATGGAACTGAGAAATAGGACCCGGTGGGCGATTATGGGAAATGGAACGATGCCTGAATCCCCCCAAGACCACGCCTCCGACCACTGCCATTGGGCGAAAGCACACAACCTCCAGGAGAATTAACTTAAAATCCCCCTCCAGAAGAGCAATGTGCTACAGAAGAAAGTCGGAGAATGGGACAGAATAACAAATGTAACATACTCCTTCCTATAACGCATGTTAGCTATTATTTTGAGTCAATGAAAAATCAAAAAGAATATCGGGGAGGGGGGGCACTTCAGGGCAGAAATGTAAGAGTAAAAAAAATATTTACCAGGATACTTAATCCTCCCTGATCATCTCTTCCGTCATTAAATTTTGTTGGAAAAACCTAACGGCAACGAATCACAATTATAGAAAATCTTCTTGCCTACTAGATAAAAGCATGTAAAAATAAATAAGTGATAGATTTTAAAATCCATTAATATTGAGAAATCATTACTTTAGAAACCTTACAAACAAAAATTAAATTATTTTAAAATAAATTCTTGAAAAAAAATTAATCTTAAAAAATGGACTAACGAAAGTAGTTACGGAATGTAAACGAACGTAGTTAATTTAAGATCGTACGCTTAGGAAAGTAGTTAAATTAATAACTTAGCTCAAACATCGTACACGTTTAAAAACCTCAAGGCATTGTAGTGCATGCACGTTATGACTAGCAACATAGGTACGAATTCAGAAATGTTTAGTTAATTAATTTATTTGTATTCGCTGTTTTTATATCATCTACCGTCAAATTTTGACGTCTGATAGTTACATTAATGTTAAAATATTCATAGCCAATTACCGACAGACGAATAACTATCCAGGCCGTGTAACACTTTATAAATGTTCAATATTTTGTGGGTTTTTTTCTTTTTCGTAAATAACGTGTGTGTAATCTATCTACTGGTTAAATTAATATCTTAACCGTGAGAGTCAAGACTCTGGCTCCTTGCAGGATATAATATGTCAACTATAAATAATATTGTTTCTCATTCCATAAAGCGTGTAATTTTTACAGATGGTAATAAATAAAATTTAAAAAATCCAACTAGTGCAATTTGTTGTCTAGCCTGAAATATCCGGCAATTTTCCTACAGTCTAATTTAAAGTTTGCAAGCTATTTGCAACAATTGACTATAAATAATTTATTTATATTTATTATTTGTAACTTAAAATAATAAAATAAACATACATATAGTAACTCAAAGATACTATAACTATATAAAAAAAAACACCTCCAAGAAACTTGATACTGAAATAATCTAATATTTGCAAGCAATTTGGAACAATTGATATATAATCATATATTTGTAACTTATAGTAATAAAAAACGAATTTACAAAAAAAATATTTAGGAACCGTTAATTACTAATTATTTACCGATGAAGATAATTTCAATAGATAATTGTTGGCACGACAAAGAAAATGTTTTTTAACCTACATAATACTGCATCTCACGATCTTCAAATAATCAGAAAAAACCTCGAACAATTCGGGCAGCAGCAGTTCAATAGTGTAAATAAAAATTTTACACGTTTTAGGTAGGTATTATTTTAGGTTTATATGTCTTTCCACGATTTGGAAATTATTAAATTTATTAAATAAAAAATTAAAACATTTTAGGTAGGTCCTAAGAGGTTGTGTTAAAATTTCCCAAACAAGTTTTTTCATTCTTATCTGTTTAATTACACTCAACACAAAGTTTTTAAACGCATTTAAATATCTTAAAAAATTCGGGGGAGGGCGTGTTATTTGTAGTGGTTAGGGCTAGCGGCCCTAGGTTCGAATCCCGCCATAACCCCCGTTTTAGTGTTTATACGCTCGTCCGCGACATCCACCTAGGTAGGTACCCATTTGGGACGTTAAGCCGTCTTGATGACAAGAATTTCTTTTAAGCATATTAACTTAAAATAGTATAAGTATGAATCAATTCTTTACATTTTAGACTACAGTAAAGAAAATAGTACAAATTTTCACCAAGGAAAGAACTTACAAAATAATATACGCAAAGAAATTAATATTTATATCCCCTGATCAATATATGAATATATTTATTAATTTTACAACTGAGTAGCTAAACGCATTGCTTATTAGTGCAAATGTATTGTATAAATATTTAAAACATTATTGGCTCTGCTGTATATATATTAATATCATAAGTCGACGTTCATTGCCCCATGATATATCGTGTATGAACGAATTTGTTTTGTTAATTTCAATGTATACGTATATTTTTTAAATGGCGTTTTAATAAATATTATTTACATAAATTATTATAAACACTTATTGCATAGTGTAAATTAATCCACTATACTGTAATAAATAGAATATCGAATCCCGCAATAAAGAGGAATAATTAATAAACAATATACATATCTGGTTAGCCCTGGGTATTTTATGTTTTTCTGATTCTATCTGCCAGTGGATTTGATTGTGATTCCTGTTTTATTATAACATTTTTCCTATTGAAAAGAAGAAACAGAATTTGTTGTAAACAAAAATATTAAAACTTTACGACTAGGCTTGGAGTAACTATATTCAAAGAGAGAAATGGAGGGGAGAATATGTGCTTGTTTATTGAAACCGACCCCCCCCCCCCGTTCACCTGTAATAGGGAAGCCTGATTTGAAGCAATATTAATGCTAGAAATGGCCAAAGATGCAGAACTAAAAAGCGTTAAATTAAGAAAACGTACCTTGAGGTGTACGCAGAAGCACAGTAAGTAGCTCATGCTCGCCAGCACCACGACTGAGCCGAAAGGTCAAAGCTTAACGTTTCCATTACAAATGCTAATTAAATTCGACGAATGCCGGCCGAGGAAAAAATTTAAACAATAGCACCTTTTCTCAACTACTAGATTACGACCGGTTCGTATCCTAAGCCACCAAAGGTCCGTATATGAATGCCTAGATAAGTTTCTAATATTAAAATATGATACAATAAAACATTTAATTACACTTTTATCTGACCAACCGTAAAATACACTTTTTTAAAGTTTAATTTATGTTCACCAACCTTGTTATAATCTTCGAGCCGAGATAAAAAGACGGATTTAAAATATTTTTTTGTTAAGGAAAACGTTTACCATTTCTCAGCTCTATTTTCTGTCAAAGAGATTAAACTAGCCCAGAAGTTTGTCTGTATGAGGACATATCCTGCGAGGGCAGTTTCAAGAAAAATCAAGTTTTTAAAGAGACAGACCGTCGTTGAATGGTCAAATAGTCTGATTTACTTTTCAATAATAATTGAGGGAAATAATAACAAATCTGTAATAAACAACATGAAATGCGATATGATAGGTTTTCATATGAGATTCTACGTCTTTTAAGTTTTAACTATAAACCATTCATTCTGGATTATATACCAAACAGTTAAAAATTAACTTGTCGTAGAATTTTGTTATATAGTTAATGAAATTATGATTGAATCTGAAAACAGATATTCTTTGTTTTTCGAACTTTTGACGGAAACAAATATTTAAGGGAGGCAAGCGGGCAATTTTTAATTTAAATAATCACAGGCGGTTATCTGGTTATTATCTGAATGATCTAGAATGAGTCATTACACAACAATTGCCTTATGAGTTTTGGCTGAAATAAAAGAAACGTTTAGAATTAACATAAGGCAACGAACTTTCATCCGGCAGGAGGACAATACAACAAATCGATGAAATCCCGATTAAAAATAGACATTGCCAAGTTAGGAAAGGTGAAAAATAATCGGCACATTTTTCTAATCACTCGGACGACCGACGATCGGACGGTACTGTGGGTGCTTCCTGAAAAGGTGTCCAACTAACAACTCGGGAAGAAGGGTACCGTTATTCGTACACTAATGAGCTTCACGATGGGGGTTGAAAAATATGGACTTCGTAGGTAAATTCTCAAGGGAGAAAGTCAACGGCCACGGGCTGAAATCCGAAAACGGCGTGGGACAAAACCATTTGTCACGAGGGGGTTAGTGGCGAAGATGAAAGGGTGGGAAACCGCAAATTATGAGAAAAGGTTTTAGTCCCCCCCACCAAGTAAGAGATTTTAAGCTTTTCCTGAATTTTACTTGAAGAATGAAGTATGATGAATTAATCTGAAGATAAATGACATCTCAGATTATTTTATAATCATGCAAATATTTATAAATACATAAATATATTCTAGAAATAATTAAATCAAAACGGGTGACATGTTGCACATTCCAAATTTTTTTTATAAATACAATAACTGTTAACGTTCTTTTAGAATAATACGCTATTTACCAACAAATTATTTAGCAGTTTGTTATTTACAGACACACAGAAATCCAAGTAATATAATGTTGGAATTGTCGATGCAAAAAAAATTAACACACGAATTTTCAATTCCACCAGTTTACCTCACGCTGTTCTAATTTTAACTTAACGGTCCACATAATGCTGATTTACAATTATTTTTTGCTCATTCAATGATTAGAGATACATATAGGGATAACGATAGCGATTCAGAACAGCAGAGAATCCAATCTCACTTTTCCAAATGGAAATTTTTTTGTCATCGTTTCAAATTTAGCTATATTTTATACTTTATTATATGTACGGATATTTATTTATTGTTTCATAATTTTCTACTTAATGACTGTCGAAATAATAGTAAACCCAAATCAAACCTTGGTGCACATCGAGTGAAAATTCATTCTCTAATTCGAGTAGACAATTCCCTTTATTTATTCTTTGACTCATTCCTAGTTTAATTAGTCAACCAGGTCCGAAGATTTCAGTTATGTATATGTTATTTTATCTTTTTATCTTTAAATTAAATTTTTTTAATACACCAAGGTGACAGGGGAAAACCTGTTCGTGGAATTTAATTACTTGTTTAATGTCTAATCTCATGTCTGCAAAAAGTTGTTATTTATGATCATCATTATATATCAAGTATATAGCACTTCAAATTTAATTTTTATCTCACAAACACCATTTTCTCACCTTAAAAAATTGACTTAAATTTTCAAACACAAGCAAATCCAACTTTCCTTTCTATACAGCTAAGCTTTTTTTTATTTTTAACTCCTCCCAGGGTTTTCTAATCTACAAAGATGCGATCGTAATTATTGAGGTTAGATAAGGCATAGCTCATTGCTCCATATGAATAAATAAAACAAAACTGGATAAATAACAAATTGAAGAGAGTGTGTTTCTTTCCTCACATTTTAACAATTATTCAACCTCGTCCTGTTATCTATTTAGTCACAAAAGCTACCTCCTCTCTCTCTCTCTCTCTCTCTCTCTCTCTCTCTCTCTCTCTCTCTCTCTCTCATACATACCCATTATCTCAATCTCTTCCCACTTTCTCTAACTTGATACTAAAGGTTGAAAAATAATAAATGACGGAAACTGAAACTTTGCTCATCCCTCTGTCGTACTCCGTTAAGAAATACATACACGCACAGATCGAAAAATAGTAGAACAGTAATGACGTCTAAAGTTACAAATAATAATAATAACAATACCAATATCGAAGAGAAAGTCTGTCAGGTAATAGGAGAAACGCCCAGGGGTCGAATGAGAAAACAGAAAACAAAATTCATTTCACTATTTTGCTCAAATTTAAGTCCAATTACAAACCTAAACAAACCGTACTTATTTTAGATGTTGAAAAATGACGTGGCCTATATAAAAAAGAAAAATTATGGGTAGTCATTTCGTTAAGAACGTAAGTGTGAAAAGCTGAAAATGAAAAGGAACCCGAGGCGAAGAGCATCCAGCTCGATCTGGAGGACGACCTTTCAACATTGCGGTTCTCGTCGCCTCCACCAGAAGTCCTTTAAGGACGAATAAAGGATATCTATCCAATGTATTAACATCTTTACATTTAAAGTATGAATTGTCTTTATTACAACAATGAAATATTTGGTCATTTTTTAATTTTTTTATGTATTTTATATTGAATTTTAAAAAATCCTTGTAAGCCTAATGATTTTATAAGTGAATAATGTAATATATAAAATTAATTTCCATAATTCTCCGTTTATGTTTGTCACCTTACAATACAAAATTATTACAAAATTAAGACTTATTTACAAAATTTAGACACCTACTTTCATGATTTTTCAGATCTCGTTTATAGCAACTATTAATAGAGCAAATTAAGAGAAAGATTGTACAAACCTACACATCAACTATCACGAAAAATGTTTAATTTTGCACAAATAGTTTGTAAAATATGCTTTCTCTTGTCTTCAGTTTATTTTTATTTATTCGTTTCAAAATTAACATTGAAAAAGAAATATCCATACGGCAATTTTATTTTTACAAAAGCGACTGGCAGTGACAAAAATCCCCCCCCCAAAAAAAAAATTTTATTAATGAAATAGTTTTTTTTTAAGGATGGTTAGACTTGTTCCTTTACAAAATATATTAACCAATTAATATTTAATAACGCACAAATGCTAGAAAAAAACTGAAAAAATCCTTTAAAAAAACCGTCGACAAATTAACAAATCCTAGAAAAAAGTACCACAAAAAATCATAGAAACTTATCTTAAAAACACGAATCTGAAGAAATTACAAAAAAGTATTTAAAATCAAAAATAGTAAAACGAAACCGAACAAAACTGATCGATCTATAAAAAAACCTTTAAAAACACAAATCCTAGAAGAAAACCCATCAAAAATTAACAGATTGGCCGATGCATTGAGGCAAAGTAAATAAAAGCTAACATATCATAAAATAAAATCGATTAAAAAGTTAAATAACGAACCCTTAAAGAAAACCGAAAAACTAACAAATTATATAAAAAGCCTTAAAAAATGAAAAAATATAAATTAAAACTAATTAAAAACTAATAATTCCTAGATTAAAACTGATGATGAGGAGTTGGCGTCTCAGTGATTTGAAGGCAGGATAGCTCAAGTGGTTAGAGCTGTAACGTATTGAGCTGAAGGTCGTGCGTTCGAACCCCGCCTTTGACAGTAATTTTTTCATCTCAACCAAGATCTTACATAAAAAGAATAATTAATTGAAGTAAAGTTTAAACTTAATAATCCTGCAATTGATTTCAGAACTTATTGAAATCTTTGATTATGAAGCGCCGGGTGTTAAGTATAATATAAAAATATCAATAGTCACTGTCCTTGTGTGTTACTCTGGAAGCCTTAGGAATTTTTCTTTATTTCATTAACGACATTTTCTTTTTTTTATTTTCCGAGAAATTAAAGAGAGCAAATATCAGACTATGATCTTCCTCGGTTTGTATTCTTATTATTTAAAATTATTCACTGAATAGAAATTTGGAAAACAAAGAAAAATATGAACACAAATTAACCATGAACCGCAAAGGTTCTAAACTGGCACACCAAGTTTAAGTTTTACAACCGGTCATCCAACGAAGATGGCGCAGGAACAAATGAGTGTATTTTAGCCACATTTAACAAATCTACTAACACTATTCAAACTACAAAGGAAAATTTGAGAAACATCTTATCTCTTGTCCAACTGATTTCTATCTTCATAACTATTATCTACTCTTCCCCTTTAAATAAACAAGAGATAACTTTAGTATAATACCTTATTTAACGTACACTATTTTGTGGGTACCACAAAACAAAAATATCGTATTGCCAAATCAGATAATCTTTCCAGATCTTCGCTATTTATTTTACGCGTAAATAATACTATTGATATTGTGTTATAAATTTTTATATATACCGGAGTTAACTTATTATTCCATACAAAGAAACATGATTCATTTTATTGTTGCACAAATTAATTATTGTAATAATAATTTTTATTGCATTTAATTTGTATAAACATTGTTGACTGCTTATTGGTCGAGGTAGTTCATTGTAGGAATGACTGATGAGAACGTACAAAAAGGATAAAGGCAGAGTCGGACGAGGGTTACAAGGCGCACAAGGAGTGAGTTGCCAGGACGTGTGGTTTCATAACCTCTCATAACGTCTGGAAAACTAGGTAAAAAACAAATTAGTTAACTTTAATGTATCGCTAAATGATTGACAGTGTTTTGTTGAATTTGCTTTCAAACATTCATAAATAAATAATTTTATGAGAACTCAAGTCATAAATCATCAAAAGATCTCATTTACTTTGGTTACAAAAAAATACAACAGATGCCCTTTTCTAATTTTTTTAAATCAATTACTTTATTTATTTTTTGTTTTTTAGTGTATTACACATTGAAATGTAAACTATATCACTTACAATACAATTCGCTGTATAGAGCAAGATAAACTGACGAAACACACGCACGCACACACACACGCGGGATTAAAAAAAAGATTGATTTGTTCTTAACATTACAACAATCTGTATAATAGCTCTATTTTACCTAAAATTGAATGTTAATAGTTGAATTAAAATTTGCAATGCTCCGTAACTAATTGTTTTGAATTAAAAAAATCCAAACGTAAACAAATTATTTGCAAAAGAAACATCGCAGATATCAATCTGTAACAAATAAATTATCTATTTCTTGTTATCTTTATACAGAATTGATATAAATTAGCCAGACCTGAATGAAATTAATATTAATCTAGTCGTCGGCTTACCTCAACATCGTACAGGATTAAACATAGACAGATGGTGCAATTAAGATATAAAGAAATGGACGACACCAGGAACACGGCCAGCAGGGATTAATGAGCTTAGCGTTAGACTAAGCGGTGTCTATTGTGCCCTGTCGACGGAGGAGGCTTAGTATTTTGGAAATAGAATTTCGGGGGGGAATCGCACACGGGTAAGCTAATGACCACGGTCAACATCCCTGATCTATATCTGATCATCTCGGCCTTCGGAAGGTTAGTAACTGTTAAGCCGAGATGCAGGAGGTTCGGGGGAGAGAAATCTTGGTGCAGGTCCAGGCTAAATATTCCTTTTATGCGGGTCAAAACGTGAAATAAACCGGCATACACTTATATAAATTTGAGAAATGGTCAAACACGTTTTCAACAACTAAATAGTAATAATAAGTAAATAAATGTTATGACGTTGGCTTTGACTGACCTGATATGTCGAAAAAACCTTAAGGAGCCAACAGCAAACAGCGCCGGATGGCTCCAAACATTACCAATTATTTGCACAGCTATGATTATAATTTACCTCGTGTGAATAAATATTTGATTTTTAAAACAAAGAGTTGAAATAAAAAATACTGTTTTTTTTTTCTTTCAGGGCAAGCTGGAGTCTTTCTAATCTTTCCTAGCTTCTTATCAGTCATTTACGACATTATAATAAAATTACATTAACTATTAATTGAAAACAAGTCGGACAAATTTATCGACCTATTGTTTACTTACAGGCAAAATAAAATAATCAAAAATTTGATACATCAGTTGGTTATCAATCTCACCTGCGTTTGAGGAATTACAATCCCAAAAGGGACAAGGCCAACTAAGGATAATGAGCATTTCAGAGCAGTGCTGATGTCATTTCTGGAATTAAAATACACGGGGAGAAGTGTGTATAAAACGAAGATAAATACTCTAAATGACATCATTTTGATATCATACATTTTTTTACCGTGAAAAAGGACGTTTCGTGTGAAGCAAATCAAATGTAATAGAATGAAACAATCTGGCCAAACATCTAGTCAGTTCTAGTCATCTAGTTCTACAAAAAAGAGACAGACATGGTTTTTTTGCTTAAGTTATGATTTTATTCTTTATTTTTGTAAATTTTTCGATTGAATGGCTTTACAAAGCGTTATTGTGCATTATTTTTCCTGCTTTATTGACCCTTTTGAACAAAGGTCAATTTTATGTGTGAGATGTAGTGACGGTGATATATATTTTGCCGGCAGACCCGAGGGGTTAAATACCTGGGTAGACTCGTACCCCATCCTTAAAAGGTCCGGGACTTGGTCGGCTCACATGTCCGGCATAAACCTCTTGGACTTGTTCACAAACCCCAAGAGTTTGGACCATTTTATCTCGGGGAGTGATTTGGTGATGTCCTCTCCTTGAAAGATTTCAAATCTATCCCTAGCACACCTATGACATTCTGCAAGGTAGTGCTGCTTTGCCGGTTCTTCTTTTATTTCGCAGAAGCGGCAAAAGGGATCTGGTAGGATACCCATTACGAAGAGGTGTCTTCTCAGTGGGTATTAGTGACGGTAAGTCAATGATTAATCGGAGGTGGTGAGATGCGATCTGGTATGACGTTGGTTTTACACAAACATTTTCTATGGTCAATATTCATTACTTGTCCTCTGTTACTTGGTTTGTCCAGTGTAATGCAGTGCACTGAGTCACTAATTTATTTTGACGGTTTGCTTCTATGCGTCGATAGCATTGTTTTCTTATTTTTTAATTTTTGCATATAACTATTTTTTCAATTGACATACGTAATAAGATATATTTAGAGTGGCTAATTTAAATTCAATGCCAGCCTGTAAACATTCATAATAAAATTTATAATTTGAAAGTCGTTAATTTTAAATGTTACTTTTTTTTTGAGGAACAAGCAGCTGGTGTACTCGCGATAGTCGAAGTTCAGTCAACGGTGTGAGGTCATCGGATTGCCTGAAGCAACCGTACGGGAGCTATCCATCGGAATCGAGAGACTGGTTCATGTCATATGAGGCATCGGGATGACCTAGAGCTACAGAACCTCGGTGTTTCATACCACATCTTCGAAGCAAATATAAACGGCCCTCCAGCTTCGAATTGTCAACATTTGAGATAGTTTGAAAGGACACCAAATGTATGCCTTACGAGGCCAGCAAGCGGACCACTACTCACTTCATCATAGAACCTGCCAAAAGTTTGCTAGATAATATCGCAATTGGAATAAGTACATTGGAAAATTGTATTGTTCTCCGATGGTTGTGCAGTAAAAAAATGAAAATTTCAATTTGCCTAACTGTTTTAGTGAAGCATTGTAATTAGGATTTTCAAGCTAGTATTAAAATTGAATTTTAAATCAACTACTTTCTTATTATAAATTTTATTATGAATGTTTACAGGCTGGCATTGAATTTAAATTAGCCACTCTAAATATATCTTATTACATACGTCAATCGAAAAACTAGTTATATGCAAAAATAAAAAAAATAAGAAAACAATGCTATCGACGCATAGAAGCAAACCGGCAAAATAAATTAGTGACTCACTGCACTACATTACACTGGACAAACGTTGTATAGAAAATTTGGGTTCAAATTCCGTAATTACAGTGTAGTTGGGTTTCGCCTTTGTGATTTTTTTTAAAATAAGCGTATCTAATTGAGGTAAGCAAGGAGAGGAACCTCAAAATTACCGGTTACCGCCGTCGGTGCGGCGGACATCGCTTTTTAGCCAGGGCGAACAAGGATTTACTAATATTTCGCCCACTTGCGCAATTAATATAACGAAAATAGAATAAATAAGACCAAAAGGCGTACTATCTAAAATTTATCTCAGTTGTTTGCTTATAGTAATAACGCTATTTGGCATCGTCCGATAAAACAAACAGGATTAAAACGTCAAGGTGGAAAATATACATTCACAAGATAAGGAAAACTTCCTAATTTCGGTATGCAAGTTCTGATATGGGTTTATTCAACGATACAATTATTATTAAAACATGAAAAATATTTTAAAGAAAAAAGTGATGCGCAACTTCTAATATATCTACTTTTGAATCGCACAATACATTACAATAATTAAAATTTCCATTATTGGCCAATGCTTCGAAGGGTCTTCTTCCGTACATAATTTCATCTAACCATAAGACAAACTTTAATCCAGTTTTCACTTGGGTGGGGAAAAATTATGATTAATTATTTGATCTCATCTAGAAGGTATAAAAAAAGAAAGAGGAACGTAAATGCAACGTGCACAAAAACCAGGAAAACCCAGTGAGGTAGTCTTGAAAATCTACGCGTACAATTCTCCTGACCACTAATTCGACTATAACGTCGGCTTGCGTTTAATCCCGGAAAATTACGATTTTTTCTACTCCTCATACAACTAACAAACAAAAAACGATTATTAGAATTATCTTCAAATAAAAAAAAAATTAAAAAACAAAACAGAATCTATTGATAAGGCCATCAAGGCCGTGACCCGAATGTGGCCGTTCTATATTGGAATTTCTCCCTGGCGTAGGTCAGTAACTCGTGGATGTACAACTGCCAACTTTATAATTCTCAATTTGCCGAAAGAAGATTATTCTTGAAACAAAGACCAGCCGGTATAATTATCGGTGTAATGTATTAGAAATTTACCGGTCGGTTTCGTTAAGGCCGTAAATCTTCTCGTAAACACTGGAAATTTAATTTACCCCCACATGGTGCAATACAATGAAAATTCATTTTATATCGCGAATAGTAAACCTGTCCCTTGATACACGATAATTTATAAACTCAAGCGACATGGGCAAATATCCCAATGGGTCTAAAAAATATTTTAAAGATTTTGATTAATGGAAAACCACAAAATACTACACCAAACAAAACAAAGCTGACATTACCGAAACAAATATCAAAGAGAAAATTAATATAATTATCTTCAGGTTGATGAACTGTTAAGGACTATCTTTTCCATTGAACAGATACGCGACTATTCTCGTTTTTCGTCCTTGGTCAAAAGTAGTCCGTATCCCTTTATGTACTCTTCGTACTATCACACGTTAACAATTCTGTCATCGTAAACATAATATTACACAAGTCATGGAATAAAAAAAGAAAAACTCACCAGCATAATCATAAGAAAAATACAATTGAATGCTCCTAAACAAACAGATATGTGGCAAAAAAGAATTCGATCAACTGACGTAATTTCAAAAACAGGTTCATAAGAGAAATTAGGCTGTTATAAGTACAAATGACCATCTAACTACCCGACACACCTCCATGACGTTTCAACGAACCTTAACTTAAAAAACCTGTTCCAAAAGTTCAAAATCATGTTTACTTCTAAGCATATGCAAAATAAAACCAAAAAAGTCATTAACTGTCAGACTACGAATCATAACGACGGTCATAGTAGTTAAATAAAATAATGATACAACTCCCATTCTCGTATGTGTTAGTTTGTTTTGCATGACTCCATTCCCGGCTAGGTCTTTTTTTATTTTATTTTTCAAATTTATATAAAAACTTTTTAAATCGGGGGCGTCGTTGGCCGAAACGGTTAAGATGCCTGGGCCGAATCCATCCCTGCATTGGGTTTTTTTTTTCAATAACACCCTGATCGTGGATATAGCCTATCTAGTAAGGCCGGATTATAAAAATAGCACGAGTCCATCACAAATTTCTTATGACCAAACAACGTTCAAGGAAAAAATCAAAACGTATTCATGACAAAGGAACACAGGAAAGAAATACTTCAAATTGTATCCTCCAAAAGCCAATTTTAATTATTTGTAAATTAGAAGATACAATTGAAAATCCATGGATATCGCTGATATTTTATTGAAGAACTCAAATTGTTTTTCTCTTTATTAAAATGATAACTGTACATAATGCAATGTAAAATACTAATGTGTTAGTCGCAATTAGCATTCAGTTTAATAAAGAGAAAAAATACTGGAATTCTTTAGTCAATTATCAACAATTTGTGCTATGGGCACCAGTAAAGAAAAGAAAGTAAAAATTCTTCAAAATTGGAAATTAATTTTCAGCCACACAGTAGTCAAAAATAATAAATAAATGATATAACATTTCATAGCTAGCAAACTTATAGCTAATGGACAAACTAAACGTGTTTTAAATGGTACTGTTAAGTCTACATTAATCATGCAAAATGCAATACAAATGTTTTAATTGAGCCATTTAAACTAATTTAGACTTTCAATAGTTGGGAATGCTATGGACTCTGCCATATACATCGTTACACGACATAAGCCAACGTGGTAGTTGTTTAATTATTTTTTTTAACAAAACATAACCTCTCCTAGGTTATTACATACTTCACCGGCTTAACACAAAATCCCCCTCATTCCCAAATGACTTTCACCAAGTGCTGGAAAAGGAAAAAACACGAGATGTGGACAGACATCGACAAAAACTGGAATCGACTACCATTTAACCGAGCCAGTATGATTACAGTCGAACTAACCGCCAAAGCTGCTTCGTAACATCAAATTCAAATTATTAAGACAGTTTCTAAAAAGTGATACAATTAATAGAACAATTATATAAACTTACATCCGTCACTTGCTCAAACGCTTCTGAATATAACAAAACAGAAATAATAGCCAATCGAAAAAATTTAATTAATTTATACCAGTCGAGCAGCTTAAGGAAAAATACTAACAAAAAAATTGCTAATTTTTAAAGCAGCACAAGAAATAGGTAGTTTTCTTTTCACATATTAATATAAGAAACAAGAAGGCCATTTTTACAGGACAAATTACACGGTTATAAGAGATATTTATTAAAACCGTCAATTAAAAGGTTCGCAATTATTGTCTCTCGTTCTGGGAACCGCTATTTACCCTTGTTTCAACGGGTCAAAGAGATCACATGTATTGAAAATGTCCTCACATCAATTAAAGGAATCATGAGAGTACGAACGTATTTCAGAACTTGTTTATAAGACTTGGCGCAAACTTAATTTTTTTCGGATTAAACAATTACAAAGTTTTAAAAATTTAATATAAAAGCTCTTGCAGAAGCTGCAATGAATCATTGAAGAAACAGAAATAAAGTGAAGTATTTACTAATATTTTAAGGTAATTGGGAAAATACAGTAAATTTTATGAGACATATATATTTGAGCCCAATTTAGTTTAAAAATAAAACTATATATTAAATTAATAAACCTTTTTTGATGGTCTGGATTAACCCATCATTTTCACTGATTAAGTGAATTCCTTTTTTTTTATTAAATTAATATTTAAAATCTATTGTAGACATTAACCAAAACGATGAAGTGAAGTGAATTTGACAATATGAACAAGTCAATTAACAAGTCGGTTTCCAAATCAATACTTCCGATAAAACCCACTAATTAGTATCAGTACTTTTTTAAATCGATTTACCACTTTTCGACCAACCTAATTATCCGTTATTAATTATTCATAAATTAAACGCAGATCGTTCGAAGTTCTTTATTGGAGAAAAAAATGGTCTATTCGAAATTACAACATATTATAGATGCTACGTAATGCTTTCTAATATTAGATGACAAGTTTACAATTTTTATTAATCCGATAAGAATACATCTCGTGTACTATACTACCTAAAACCTGTGATCTGTGTGTTTGACATCTTTCTTGTACTACTTCACCGCATTAAGACCGAAATGCGACTAACATAAGCAACTGGATTTATGTCGCAAATATCAGTTTTATTTGTTATTTATTTATTTTTGGCTCAGGAATCTGATCTATGTTACCTTGAAACGGAATAGTTTAGCGATCTTGGCACTCATTTGTTCCGTTTGTTTGCGGTTACTAGTTTGTGTAATATTACTATTTTGCAAGATCAATTAAAAATATAATTAACATGGTATGGGTTTTCTATATAACTACCCATATCATTTAAAAAGAGAACAACAAAAACATTCATAAATAGAAGTGTGTGAAAAAAACAATATATAAGCCATAAAATAAACAATAACCCGTCGTCATTTTTCTCAATTTCATTTAATTACAGTTTAATGAGCTTCATGTAAAAATATGTTGATAAAAACCAATTTTAGTGAGAGCAACTGACAGCATCAAATTCCAAATCTTAGCAGGGGAGAAAGGTAGTTTCGATTGTTAAATGAGCACAAAATACGTCTGTAACTTTATCAAGCTTTCATAAACCGGTTTTTCTCGGAGATGCGAAAAACAGGAACCATTTTTTTTTCGATGGTCAAACCGAAAAATAACTGTTCAGTTCAAGCATACATGCATACACAAAATGTTGTCACGTGATAAATGTACCAAACAAAATATATGTACACACAAAATCCTCTTCTAATGAGAATTGTTAAAGCCTAAATATTTGTGACATTATACTTGCTAAGTGACGAAAGTTGTGAAATAAAGGTAAATTATTTAGGCATATCCGGAATTTGGTCTTTCATACCACTGGTTTATTGAACACTTTTAGCTAGCTTAAAAAACCTCCAATAATCGTATTTTTTTCTTTTTATACTACTACAATGCCACAATTATTTTCGATCGATCAATTGAAAGCTATTAATACGAGTACGAACTGACTTTAAGAGAGGCAGGTACGTTTGTTCCTAGTTTCTTCATGATCGCATCTCACCTCTATATTTATTCATAGTCTTTCTGATAATATGGCAACACGTCACCCGATGATAAAGGCACGCACCATTATTGTTTGAACGTTTTGAACAGACCTTGATAAAACTTTTATCCTTGATGATCATGGCGCTCGCGCCGAAGACTTCCACACGACTGCTCCAAGCTATGCCCCCACCAGGGCTGTTCCTGTGGAACCAGTAGACCCACGTGATTCATTCACTCCTGTTTCATTACACAACAATTATTATTTAATAAGACCTGGATCTGGGGGACTTTCCCGGATGAATCCGGCAGAGGAAAAGGCGAACCGCCTGTTTCTTTAACTCCCCGCCTTGCATTCTGATACAAAATAAAATACGACCTTATCAATGAAAAAATTGATGGAGAAGCCACTTGGCCTTTCTAGAAATACTTGAATAAGCCCGTTCCTGGAATTGACATAATAATCTCACGCAACAAAATGCTGACGTCATCAATAAATAATGTGGTTAGTATGTAATAATATATTCTATAAGATATATATATACAAACAACACTCCGCTCAATCCCCTCTTGATAATAGATTGACCAACTACGATATTAAACATATGTAATTAAACTTATCCATAAGCTTAAGTTAACATTATTTTTTGAATGTTGATGAAATTGGAGAGTTGCTTCTACACAAAAACATACGTGCACAATTTGACTATAAATGCTTAAACACGGCTAAAATCGTAAAGAAAACCTTGATACCTACCCAAATAAATTTTTAAAAAAATTCCCTTTTCTATCGACAAATTAATGATTTTTTAACGTATTTGCTTAAGATAAAATCTTTTACGTTTTTTTAACACATGCTAAATCTTTAAAAAAATCTACTGAATTTTGACATTTTTTAAATGAAACTAATATCAAATTAATTAATTATTTAACCGTTACACAATAGTTTGAATGATTTACATTAGATTCAACCATCAAACAATTTCACGGTTTTTGAGCACATCTTCATATGTCGTTGTCCTCGAATCAATAAACATGTGATTGTATAATTGTAAAACCACTCAAGAAAATTCCTTCGATGCGATATTCGGAATTTTAATAGCAGCTCGTAGAAAAGCAAAAACAAACAAGTTGTATACATATCAGTATAACAGCGAGCAGAAAGATATTTATGCTAGGGGAAAGTTTCTAAAAGTAGCATCAGGCGGTATCTATCGATAAAGTGCCGTATTAACTAAGCCGTATGCTAGCGCTGGCTGCAGCAAAAATATAACAATCTGAATTCATCATATTAAGGGATATATTGTTTGCTTAATTTTTTATTTTGTTAGCAGCGGTTTAATTAGAGTAAAAACTAATAGAAGGCGTTAACGCCGTGAAACGGGCATGCGGCAAAACCGCAACTCTCCTCGCAAATGCGTGAGTGTATACCCGTCAAGCCGACAGGCCTGGATAGGATTCCTTTCCAACTCGTCTGGAATTATACTGCAGTATTGTTTAAATTTTACCGACACAATATAAAATGTTCTGATAATCACGTGGGATATGTTGAGAATACGCAGCACAATTTTAAGAGGAGGGCGCAAGAACTGAACGTTTGCAAATAAACACTTCATCAGCTACCGTGCAAAATTTAAGCATTGCAAATATATCCGGATTTATATCCGAGTTCTTGACCAATTTTGATGATATTCTGGCATGAAATAATATTGGATATGTGGTCTTTCCATGAATAATACTCTGTGTAATAAAGCGCCGAAAACACAGAAACTGCATAATACAGTGTATTAATACTGAAGGACCATACACCAGATAACATCCCAAACCAGAGTACATCCAAGGGGAATAAAACTTAAATGGAGAGATGAATCATCCTAAGTATAACACCAATAGGATATTTTCGTTCAAATAACACATCGAACGGATAGAAAAGGTACAAACAAAAAAGTACAGATAGAAAACTCCCTTTGATAAAGAATCTGTTGGAATACAGACAAATCTAGAGAGAAAGATCCTAAAGGGGTTCAAAATCAGTCATAACTTACTGCGATTCAATGGCATCCCATACGTAGAAATTCGTGTTAATCGGATGGTTAAATTTGATATATAAAAATATATGTCTAGAGCACTCCAACCAGCTCGAAGATGGATTTACATCTCAAAATCAAAATAAAAGGTTTGCTAATTCATACCATTGAAGCTTACAGGACACGTAGAAATTGAAGAAGGGGACGTACTTGCATGATAAAAAGGAGCCGCATTGCTAAACACGTATTTCCAAGGCAGTTTTGGTTTTTGAGTCATAACGTGAAACTCCCTACATATCCCATGTACATTTTCGGAAAGAAAAAACAGAACTATAACAAGTTTCTTGACAACCCAACAAGACTGGCTTCATCAATGAACACGTGTGTATTCTCTACAAAGAGAGTGATTAAACTAAGAAGCATATTCCAACTCCGCAGGAGGAATTATTAAGGTATAATAACTGTGGAAGTAAGAATATCGTTGTAGCAGGGAAAAAGTCCTAATGCATAGAAGAAAGAGAGAAGCTTCCAGTGTAAGGAATGTTTTAGGACAGGAAATACAATAGTTCGTGAAGATTAATTAAACCTAGAGCTACAGTCTAAAACACATTTCCATTATTAACATTCACCAGTCAATCGCTCCTCCTTGACACCTCAAAATAGTTGAATCAAAAAAGATAATCCAAACTGCGATGCCCTTCATTACACATTTTTAAATTATTCAGAGGTGTAAAATAACATTGCGGACGATTTTGCGGGTCAATGGTCACAACTGAGGAACAGATGTTCGGTCTGGCCTTATTTGGCGTCAGAATTCTACATTCCACTTTCATTTTTCTCCATTTGCAGCATCAGAAAGTGCAACTAGGCCCAAATAAGGGATTAAGTGAATAATATCTCTTTAATTTGTGCTAAAATCCAATTAAATGTCATAACTAGTGTTTAATGGTTCTACCCACTGCTCTTTGAAACTAGGAGCTAATGTAATAAAATTTCGTTTCAAAATGTCAAAAAAAAGTGACGCCGTTTCTTTCCGAGGTCAATTTTTACTGCAGGTATACGACCTGCGAAAGCCTTCGAGACCCTCCCACTCCTTTGCGGATAAACGTCTTAAGTCCTTTGAACTTTATTGGAAAATCCTCAATCGATAATGTTAAATATTGTTATCGTTCTAATGTTATATATTAGGCTATAACCATTTTAACGCCGCTTACACATTTCTGATTTGTTTTAAATATATTTAACCGGAATGAAAGGAAACATTTTGTAGGTTTTATTACAAAATGTTGAAACAACAGACCAAACTTTGTTTCTGGTTAATTCTCACAATATTTTATTACTTATTTATATATTTTATTTTTTTAAATTTATTTGGTACTCAATTCCTTAAATCCGGCCTTGAATGATAGCCAGACCCCACGACAGAGGACGATATTTTAAAAACAATACATTTCCCGGCCCTTCCAATGATAATTCCCATTAAATTTTCCCAAGGATCAACAAACGAAGCATTAAACAATTTCATTTGAATACAATAACCGCACTGATGGGTCCAAAGGTCCTGCAATGCCAATTGGTTCGTTTTATTTACCGCAGGGGACGGACCTGGAGAAATTAGGCGCTTCCGTCTCACGCATTCCCACGGCCATTCCTAATTACATTTAATAAGACGAATCATGTTTGTCCCTCTGTAGAAACGTTTTCTTCTAGCAGGATCAACATTGATGCGGCGTTGATCCGTGCCAAGGATTTTCTGAGCCAATCGTTGATTTGACCCCCATCTACCAAGCACCAAATAGAAGGATTTCAAAATAACAATAAACGTGAAATAACAGTTGCATTCTCATAAGAATGTTCTAGTGTTGATTATTATTGGTGATTAGTTCAGAAAATTTTCTATTAACGAGATACAGACAAACCTTCAACAACCATCGACATCTTTTTCATTTCTCACAATTTGACTAAACAACACTAGATTACCTCTAGTACTCAACAATCCGGCATAAATGGTGTAAAATCTATGGATTACCTACCCCGATAAATCGTATGAAAGTGTTCGTCCCTTGGAAACATCTAGTTAAATAGTATAAAACCTCTGTATCAGTCCCCTCGGAATTTTTTCCGCTTTCAAAACTGATAAAACCTCTTTTAACGAGGGTTCCCAATAGCAGAGGTCATATTATAAACCGTCAGAATGCCGGTGTTTTTGAAAAAAAAGCCCATTTGTAAGTATACCGGGTTCGAGTGCAAGTCCGCTGGATTCGATCCCGGGACCTTTACCTTACCGGTGATGAGCGCCGTGTCACAAGGCCTAACCGTTGCGGCCACCGACATCCTCTTATTATTTGTAATTGACCATTGAAATCCCGTTTAAACGCATGAATATGGTAGGGGTAAAAGGATGGACCGAGCTCAATGTCAGGTAGACCACAAGGGTGATGGGCTTTTACATTTTGTCTGTACCACCCGATGCCACTGATTCATGATAAACCTTAGTGCTTACTGCAATGTACACTGCGAGTTAAAAAATGGAAAACGGTAACGTCAATCAACAAAAAATTACTTGAGAATTTGTGGTTTGCTAAAGGAGGATTTTTCCTCGTAGGACCTCCTCTTGTCACAAAGAGAAGAAAATTTCTTGACTTTTTAGGTCGTTAATTTTGCCAACGTTGCATTTACTAGAATGCTTAATAATGAAATGTTAATTGAAACTGACGACGTGGAAAGAAGATAATATCCAGAAGAAACTGTTCAAGCATCAATCCTAAAGAAGCCAAGAGGTTCGATCAATCGACCATGTACTCATGATTGAAAAATTAACATACGAACTAAAGGTAATACCTACAATTTTATGTGGAAAAAGAAGAAAACAACTAAAATTATGAACAACATTAATATCATATAATGTTTATAAAAATAGCATGTCATAAAAAAAATAAAAATCTTTCCTTGCATACATATTTTGGTTTAGAAAGAAATTAATGTCGTTTTTTAAATTATAGGATTGATTAGCTCAATAATTCCAGTTTTTCTGTTTTATTTTCGTTTACAAACGCTTTTATATGCCCTAAATTAAAGGCTTTATTGATCTCCTGTTTCCATTTTCAATTTTTGTAGTTGAGCAGATTAATTTATTACGGTAATCGATTTTTGGATGAAACGCATTCAAGTCTTTTTTACTTCATGAATTACAAGGGAACAATGCAACTTTGCAACTGAAATCTGTATGCGTTTGGTACAAAGCTGTGAATGTTTGTAAAGCCCAATGGTGGTTTACTCGATTTAGAGAAGGAAATTTTGTTTTTGAAGATGCGCGTAATGGACGTCCTTCATAGGTTCACAACGACATATTGAGACATCGGCGAGAATAAAATCCTTCTTTGACGATCCGAGAGCTAGGAGTGATGTTAAATGTTTCCCATTTAATCGTTGGCACTATAGCCAAAGATTATGGTTTGTTCAAAAGTACACCACATGGATCCCACACGAACTCAACGAAATGAATTTGGCGGATAGCATCTCAATTTGCTCTTTTCTCCTCAGTCGTTACTCTTACTACCCGTCTTCATAGATTGGTAACAGGAGTTGCAAAATGGAACACAGACAAAACAAGCTTATTACCAACCCGGTCAACGGCCCCCAGTAGTTCCAAAACAAGGAATACACAGATGGTGGGACGGTCTGGCCCCTTTGGCTTTCACCACAAGGGCAAACGGTTAATAGTGAAATATACTGTGAACTGCTAACCCGTTTAGACCACCAAATAAAGCTAAAAAGGCCTGCACTAGGAAACAGAAAAGGTTTCGTTTTTCACCATGGCAACGCCAGCCCCCACACTACTTTGAGAACAAAACGATTATTAACTAATCTGAAATGGGAAATTTTATCACACCCATCATGTCTCCGGACATTTCTTCTTGTTACTATTATTAAATTCGGTCAGTATACATTTGTTTAAATGGCCAGCACTTTGAAAGTGTTACACAGCTGTTCAACAAACGTTCCTGGATCAGAAATACGGGAATTTGTATGTGAAAGGAATAGACATGCTACTAAACAGATGGCAAAAAGTAATTTCAAGCAATGGGCAATACATATCTGAATACTTAAAAACAAGTAAAAAAACAAAAGTAGACAATGTAAAAAATTAAAACTTTCTTGATTTGTACCTTATATCATACTACAGATATACCATTGCCTTGATATAGTGAATATGTCTACATAGCGTACGTAGCCTTTATCCCCTTGATGATACGATATATCGTAAACATAATAAAGTTCTCATAATTAATTAACATAATTTCTCTCCCTACAAAAGGTAAAGTTCAAAGAACGCCTGGATTTTTTGTTTATCCCGTATGCCTTATTAATTAAATATAATTGTGTTTACGTTACTAATAATTATTATTTTTCGTGTTAGTATGTCGTAAATCGAGGAATGACGTAATGATGTCGAATCTGTAAGGCGAGCTACTGAACCCGCGATTTGTTTCGTAAGGTCGAATTCCCTCAGCTGAGAATGAATCACGTTGGGCTCCTTTTAGTAAGGGCATCAAACTTGGTAATTGGCCAAATGTTCAAATTTATATCCTCGTAATATCAAATTTTATAATATACCGTTACGGCCTCGCACAAGTGATTCCTTGGGAGGTTTCAAACAAGATTTATCGAGCTCAAAATCCGGTGTGCAGGGTCTAATTTCACGCTTCGTTTATTTACGCCTTTTAGACGTCGTAAATGGGATTTACCAGAAGAGGTGACCCGCGTATTGTTCACACTGCCAGGTCTTCTTGATCATTTGTTTCTTTCCTTACGATGAACAATGAATAGAACAAATCCATACAAGGAAAAACCAATCAGAGGACCAATTACACCGGTTTGAGTAAATTACGGTATGTTTCACTTGGATATTTTTCATGCTACGAAAACGATTATTCTAAGGCTACAAGTTTGTCCACTAACCATGAATCAAAAAAACGTAAGCTCCGTATTTCGGCGAAAACAATTATACCGCTCGGAGGGCCATAATAAGCCAATAAACGTGCAATACAAAGATTAATGGGGTAGCGTAAATTGGACAAATCATTTCGAAATAATGTGCGCTGTTTGTTGACCGGTGGTTCATTAAGTGGTCGACTTAGTGAGGAGAGGAGTTAGATTGAATTGAAGTTAGATGTACTTCGGAAAAATACCTTTTTTATGTAATTGCCAACGTTTCTACTTGTATTCGGGTCATTTTCAAGGCATGAAGGGTAGTGTCATTTATTCACTTAGTATAATGTTTGTTAAGGAGGTGAAATTGTTATGAACAATATACATCTAACTTAACCTCTTCTCATTACTTCAACCTCTTTAAACAAAAAAATAATTATTCAGATATCGTGAGATGCGGTCTGGTGTGATGTAGGTATCAGAAAAAAATAATGCTGAAGATGAAAAGCAAGTGATATTAAAACAACGTACAACCGAATTACCAAAAGCTCATTACTAAACATAAAAATTGGAAAACAGCCTAACATTGAACAAAAGCCAAAACGATGGAAAATTTGAATTTTTGTACTCCGATTTGGACCTTGGTTCGCAACCGTGACCAACGATTCCTGAAATTTGAAAGACATCTAGTTAAACATTTGAAAACCGTTTAAAAAAAAATAGAACACAAACGGAAAACTATATCTAAGTGAAGGAAAGCAACATAAAATATTTTGAAAAAGAAATATAAATATTGTTTTTTTTTAACATATTTTACACTTTAACAAGACAAAGTTTCTCAAGTTTTTTGATAGTGTTCTGAATTCTCATTATTATCGGACAATCCGGAAACATATAAAACGATTAATTGCCCTAAAAACTGTTTTGTCATTTAGTTTGTACATAAAAAAGAATTTTGGAAAAATTGGCACAAAAGATTCTTTGTATCGATTTTTTTATTATAAACTTTCACTCCAAAGTGTTAGTTACTCCCCGATTTGCTGAATCTAGGACCTTCCCCATTAAGCTTCTGAGCCGCTAGTATCCTTGAGCCAGATGCTTAGGAGATCGTCGCTTCCGAACTTCAGAACCAAACACAAGCAAAATATAATAAAACTAACTTTTCTAATATAAACGCACAAATAAATACATTCACATTAGATTGTTCTCATTCTGGACATACACACAATAGTAATAAGCTGATCAACATTAAGAGTCGGTGGAGCACTACTAAACATTTTATATTCCACCTTCGAACCTAAACACATACACACAAACAAACAGCAGAAAAGGGGATAGAGACACTATATTTCCCCGTCAGCACCTCACTACTCGCTCTAATAAATACTCGCACTGAGACAATACACAGAACGACAAAGCTACGTCCTCTAAAAAAAGAACAAGGGAAACTCGCTCCTATATCTACCAACGGCATGTCTACAAATGTTCTATAAGGAGCAAAGACAAGTCTATTATATGTCAAATCGAGCAACCATTCTCTGCATAAGGAGCTCCTGCGCGCGCTTTAGTCTAGGAGCAGATTCCCGCGTGTCAACCGTTTTCTCTTTCTATTGCTGAATTATTAAATGTATGACATTAATTTTTGACAGAGGTACTGAACAAGAATATTACGTAGATATATGTGAAATAAACAAGTTATATTTTCCAAAAATAAAATAAACGAATTTTATTGTGTGTTATTTTGTTTGCCTATTTTCGATGTATTTTGGTCAGGCGCTTTTCTCACATTTCGCCACAAACATTGTATATCTGGCCAGTACAATATATTAATTGTCATTAGCGAGAATTAATAATAATGATTTTTGTTATTACAGCAATGCCAGCATAACCATGAAAACAACGTCCCTTTTTTTAAAAGTTTATACCAAATTGAAGAAATTTGTACAATTGTTTTCACTAGCCAAAATGTCTTAGGATTTTAAAAAAGCACGAAGGATGATGTTTAACTCCTCTCCGATTGTATGACTGAATATAACGTAAATGTTTTCATTTGCTTACAAAATACCCACGTCATATATAGAATCCTTACTTAACTTCCTATAAAAGAAAAAACACTCAAATTTATTGTTCTCGGTCAGGAAAGAAATTTTGTGACGTCAGTAGTATTTTTTATTATTAAAAGGCCTGAGAAAATCCTTCGTTTCCATACAATACTATTTAAATCCGACCAAATGGGTTGTTTTGTTACAGTGAGAGGACTCCAGAAATTATTGCAATAATAATACTGTTGTCCTCGTAACGAAAAACATTATTTTGATACGATGATTTGTAGAATAAGTAAATAATGCTTTTTTTCTAAACCTTTTAACTAGCTTACAAATATTGTTGATTGCTTAGGCACTTTTAATTTTACATAAGTTGGTTACGAGAAAAAAAAGTATAAACTTATCGAGAGCTAAGCCGATAAATTGTTTCAATTACTTATAAATGTTGGCCGGTTTTTGAGTGGATGAACGCATGTTGAACTGACCGACACTGATAACTTTTCTAGGTCCGTCTATTCTCGCTGGTTTTTATGTTGCAACGCGTTTCGGCATCATGCCATCTTAAATGAAGAACTGTTCAGCACCAAGAAAAGTGATAAGTTTAGATCATTTCAACATTTCTTGTAAACGTTTATAGCAAAAGCGAGCCTAGATATTTTCAATTCCGTTATTCAGTGTTCCTATGTATACGGTTTCCTCTTGTTAGCGGGAACATAGTGTCTTTTTGTTCGTTTTTTTATGAATTTTTCTACAAGTCAGAAAGCGTACGATACAAACAGCGAGAATAGACGAACCCAGAAATTATAATAATGAAAATCACTAAGAAATCATCTAATGTTGTATTTTATAAAACAGTAAGGAATCTAGATGAAAAAAATTATTTGTTTTGATAAAAGTGATCAGATATGTCAATATATAAGATAATTGAGTGGCAGATTACAGACTAATTTAATGAAACTAATTATGTGAATGATTCAAAGTAATTCGATACAATATGGGATTGGTTGTTCTTAAATTTAATTTCCGCTTTAATAGAGAGATAAAGACTCCTTTGGGCCTTACTCCCCTACCAATAAAGGCAAAATCAAATCAAATCCTCAATAATCCTCATCCGGAGCGAATTTTAGATACCGGCTTTTTGAAATGTTAGAAAAAGGGGCGGTATGAGGTGGGGTAATTGCTCAAAAACCTTGTGCAACCGACTTCTCTATTTCTTATGTTTCGACCCTGAGCTGGTCCAGTTTCTCAGATGTTGTTACCAATTCCATCTCAAATTTGTCACAGAAAGAAACTCTATTTTAAGAAGATCAGATTTGTAAAATTAAAAACAGAAACGGAAACTCGGCTTGAAATAAACCGTCGGTAAATTTTATCCAAAGAGCTTTTTTTAAGTGGTATTTGTATTGCAAATAAAAACCCGTTTTTCCTCTCGTGTGGTAATGAATGTATTTAAACTGACAGACAAGCAATTCACACTAGAATACTTTAAGAATAGAGAAATCTCGTTGACATTGAAATACGTTTAGGTATTTTTTCAAATTCAGACAGACAAGCATTTTTACGAAGATAATCATTAAATCTCTAATTAACTACATGTAAACCACAATTTCTTATGTTCTAAGCATTTCCAAATTGAAATTGACAGGATTTATCTTTAGAAGATACAAGGCAATTAAAATTTAATTATATATATATATAATTTTACATCCAAGTGTATCAGTCAGCATACTTTAGAATAATTGGATTATTTCATCACCATGAACTAAATACAAGTAAAACTGCCGTTTAAAATGGTTTATTGTTGCGATAATTTTCTTTCTTTATTTGTAATCGACTAAGTCAATTTCAAAAATCCTATTCCAGTTATAAAACAATGAATAAATAAAGATAAATTGACCCATTCGACACGAAGTCCAAGAAATGCATCTTCATATCTTACGTTTCTCTAAACATAGCAAAATGACGCTTTCCCTGATCAAGATCCATTTGTATGTGAATTATGTTTAAAACCCAAAAATAGAGCCAAATGACATTTTTTCAAAGTCATTGAATAAATGTATTTAGGTTCTATTATTGGAGTTTATGTAAGAACCCTCCGCCAACGAGACGTTCCAATGAGAAGCCGGCTTTTAATGCCGCTCAATTTTGACACACAACTAAATATTGTCCTAATAACAACTGCACCAAAATAATTTTAAATTAGTGATTAATTTATACGCCAAATATTATTTAGATTCATTTCTAAAATACGAATTAAATCAAAATCTACTTTGTTATTCACGCATTTATCTCCATGTTTAATTTTACATTTTTTATTTCAGATTTCACAAACCGTTCTCCTTCCCTCCGTTTGTTGAAACTGTGCAACTCTGTTGTAATTAAATTTAAATTGCGATTTGTTTCATTTAACAAGCAATCGATAAATATTTCTATCCGATATACATTGTTTTCAGCGAAGATATTAATTAATTTTATTATAATTCTTTTTTATTATTGGAGGGTGGTAATACGGTTTATGAGCCAATTGAATCTTGCAGCGTTTTGTGTCCGAGGGCAAGAAGAATCTGCTGGTTGTAGTTGTGGGTTTTATGTACGTGTCTATTTAGATTAGGTTATTTATTACGTTGAGTAGATGACTCTTTCGATTGAATTCGCTTGCAGATTGAACTATTAAAAACGTTTCTAAGTAATTAATCACCCTCTCCTAGGTTGAATCTGTATCCACATGTCATTAATTGTCTGAACATAAGAAATAATGCTGAGTTATGGCAAAACAATTTCAATCTTCAACTTAAAACTTGTAAAATTGACTGAAAAGCTCAATGGGTTCTCGCTTTGAGAATGTCAATACATTTGACGATACGTCGACAGATTAGAAACGTACTTTTTTTCTTTTATTCCATAGGCCAAGAACATCTTCCCTCATACGTTCTATTTCATACTGAGATCTTATCTGATAAGCCAATTTCGCCTAGTCCGTCAGGGAACTGAATCCTCACATTATGTACACATTAGGGCGGGTGTTCCTCAGGGAAATATACACGGCCTATTTGTATATCATGCAGATATTCCTACACACGTTAACATTTCAACATATACATTCGCTGATGATACAGCGATTCTTACATGTAATTCGGACGGGTAAAGGTACAGGGTTCGAATCCAATGGCCCTGCTTTAGAACCCGACATACGTACAAATGGGCCTTTTTTTTTCAAAAACACTGGCATTGCCTATGTAAAATTTATACTAGAGTGTGAAGAATTAATGATTTGGAGGAATTCTTTTAGATCCTTTATTGTTCCCGACAATATCGTAAAATATCCTCTACAAAACGAATACAAAAAAAAGGGCAGATTTGATTAATTTAATTTGAATTGGTATTTGATTTTTTCAAAGTTATCCATGAGTATTTTGACACAAAGTGGGAATAATTTAAATACATCGGTGTTACACAGTTTCAACAAAGAGAGGGAATTCGATTGGTTTGAAAAATTTGAAATTAAAAAAAAATTAAAATTAAACACGGAGATAAATGCATAAATAATATAATCGATGATGTCTTCCTATTTTAAACAAGTACCTAAAAAGTTGTCATACAAATTAATCACTAATTTAAAAATACTTTCTTCTAGTATTTAGGATAAGATTTAGTTGTGTTGTAATTCACGTTATTCTTTAATTCACGGCCAGAGACTTGTTTGTAACTTTTTCAACCTGATGACGAGCGTTTAATGCTAGAAATCCGGACCATTGTAAACAAATTAGAACGTGAATCTACATACTGACCCCACCATCATCATTTCTAAGTTTTATCACATATTTATTGTCACTATGGCTGTTATCTCATTTACTAGTTGCGATTAAAAATCGCACTTTTAAAAATCACAACAAATTAAAAAAAAATGAAAAGTATTGGTTTATAAAGAAGAGTAATATTTTATTTTTTAACCAACGATCAATCTGTCATTATTATTTAATTATTGACCAAATTATGAATCATAAATCTAAGTTAGGATTTTAATAACCGCTCACCTCCTGTAGTATCACATTTGCTTTTATGTAATATGCCAAAAATAAATGATCAAGAATATTAACGAGATAGAAAATAAACGCCCCTTTTCGATAATTTACCTATCTCAATAAAATTCGACAAAGATTTATAAATAGCCGTGGCAAAAGCCGGCCAATTAATGTCAGCGTCCTTGTTCCTTAGCTCGAGTGAGTCACGGGGGATAAACGTTGGCCGACATACAGACAAAGTCGGCCGGCTTGCAAATTGCCCACAGCAAAGTCGCAAATCCTACACAATGCTTTACCCTAGGTAAAAGGTTTATTTTTACCACCGAAGCCCCCCCCCGCGTTTGCACAAAACCCACCTAATGTAACCCGCTGACAGAAAGTCTTATATGGAGAGAAAGTCGACTACGGACGGCTCTTCTTTGTCTTACTGTCCTTCGGGAAAGGTTTTTGTTACTCATACAACATGAGAAATTCCTTAATTTAGCCATCAATATAATTATTCATTGCGAAGGGTTCTCTCTCTCTCTCTCACTAAAGCAATAATTGTAATCTTCTAATCTCTTTTCATATCAATTCTTCTCTCATTCTTAGATCTCTCTCTCTCTCTCTCTCACTCTTTCTGTTGTTCTCACCTTGCTCACCCTCTCTCCCAAGCCCTCTTTCTCTCAGCCATCTCCTTTTCCAGGAGATTTTGATCATTTAAAAAATCTCTCAGCCTCCCTCTCCACCTCACTCCTCTCATTCTTAGATCTCTCTCGCTCCCTTTCTTTTACCATTGTTAGTGGGGTTTGACGTGTAAAGATGTGAAGTTACATACAAAGCTGGATGTTTATAAACACTACCCCACACTATTGGTAACAAATTTAACATCTTTACGCTTTTAAAGTATGCTGTTGATATTTCTTAACTAAACATTAAAAAAATTCTTATATTATGAAGTTGACGCAGAAATGACCAAAGTTTACAAAAGTGAAATTGAAATATTTTTAAATTCAAAACAACACTTTCTATTTTTTCTTCTACAACAGTTGATCTTAAAATAGGGCTTCTCTCAGATTGAACGTCCCTGACCATCCTGGTCCGCTTATTCTCGCTGTATGTTTCGGTCTGTCGGGTTTTGGCGCTTCGCCCTCTTAATCAGATGCCCTCTAATACAGGGTATTAATGTACTCTATGTACTTTCAATGTAAGCCAGAAATTTTAAAAAATTCCTCACAGACTTTAGCGATAGAAAGTCACCACAGTGGAAATACATCCCATCCTGTGAAACACCGTAAATACGGACTTCAAATGTTTTTGTCTTATAATGAGCCACAGCCTTCAATTTTATAAAGACAATTTTGAAATGTGTAGACAATTTTAAGATCAACTGTACAAAAAAATTGAGTGTTTTTTTAAATTTAAAAATATTTCAATTTCACTTTCGTAAACTTTGTTCATTTCTGCGTCAAATTCATTATATAACAATTTTTAATATTTATTAATGAAAATTAAATAATTGTTCAAATTTATTTCAGTCATCGCACAAGAAACCCCTTTTCATATGGAGGCACTGTTGATAATTGATAATAATGCGAAGAAAAAATGGCTGGATGTTATTTCTTAATTTTTCGGCGTCCAAACTAGGAGAATACCTTTTTTAGAAAAAAGGTCGAGGTGAAAAGAAAAAAAACTTTGAGGTACACACGCAAAAATCGAGACTAACTTTTTTGGCGCTCTGTATTGGTCCAATACATTGTGAACGGCTTCTATTCTTAAATTTGTTGTCAAATTTAATTATATTAACAGATGTCGAGAACAGTTGACCATGTCAATACAATGCTGAGCAAGTTTTGTTTGTTTTTAACTTTGTTTCAACTTATAGAGTAATCGAACCAACATCAAGATTAAGTTCCAAAATAGGGAAAGAAGGGGCGTAAAACACCACTTCTCCAGCGTTGTCATGTCTCCCTGGTTCTGGTACGGAGTGACGAATTGAGAAACAACTAGCCAGATGATTTTTTACTGACTTTTCCTCTGTTTTGAAATTACTACTGATAAAACCCATACTCGTATACTTAAAATTAATGATTATACCGGCAGTAAGAAGAAAACCTTTTTCTAGTCATATCAAGATGCAAGATATTACTATTTTTTATGACTCATTGTAACAAAGCTAAACAATTTCATTATATTTAGTAAAAAATATTCTATACTATGATTTCAAAAATCACGTCTTTTTTCATTCTAGCCTACTCTGAACTACTGAACTACCTGACTGAGATATAGCGAGGAGAGGGGAGGAAAGAAAGAGAAAGAAGAGAGAGAAAGTGAGAGTGAGAGAGAGAGAGGGAGTGAGGAGAGAGAGGAAAGAGGTAAAGATTTTAACTAATTTATCATTTATCTTTCATCGTTTACATACCGCCTTTAATACCAAATTTCTACAAATGTAACGTTGAGCTGGGTTATCGACTTGCTGGAAACATGAAGTTTTTCGGAGGATCTACGGAAGAGGTCAACACAGAGAAAAAAACTTCCTTTCAGTTTTATTATCATATAAAAAACAACAATTAAAAACATGTTTGGTTTTGAGGGCCTGAAGATGACAGTATAAAAACTGTCGAAAGCTCGGAGAAAACTGAAATGAAGTTTTTTCTCTCCCTGTGGTGACCTCTTCCGTACATCCTCCGACAAACTTCAAATTTTTACAAAACTTAAGAAAAAAATCAAAATTTCGCTTTTTATACACAATTTTTCATAGAAAACAAAGTTTTTACTTTTTCTTAGGATTGTCAGTAGTTTGATAAAATTTGGCATTAAAGGAGTTTTAATACGTTTCCTTCGCAAATTTCTTTTGACAATAGACCCCTTAATTAGTGCACTTTTAAAGCACAATTAAGCAAATTATTTTCATTTAGGCGATTTCAATAAACAGTTGTCTTTTGAAGCAAATAACATATACTAGTCGTCCTTGACAAACTGCTTTTTTATGCTCTTTAATTACACCAATCCAACGAAGACGTCAGCAAGCACGAGCTACATTATCAAAAGCTTAAGGACGAATGAAAGCCACAAAGTTATCATAGGAAAAGGAATATATATATCCTTCCGTCCTAAATTTGATTATTTGACCGATGCGGTCAGTCCTGTTTTTATTTTTTTGGAATTCAAATACACTCTACAAAGTTGTCTTTTATAATTATAATTTAATTTTTCTTTAATTTAATAAAATAATTTTTTCTTACATATTTAAAACAATTTATTTATGTATCTCTACAAATACTTTATTTATAAAACAAACCGCATCCTAAGGTCTCAAAATAATAAGTGCAGTTCATCTTTATGTCTTATATGTTTATTGAAAAATAATTTTATGCACAAATTCTGATTGAATACTGAAAATAATATTAGAAAAGCTATTCTCCAAACTAGCTCAACTAATAACGCATAGCATTTTTATTTAACAGTTTATTATTTCCAGGGAATCCTAACTTGTTGACCCTTGTTCGTAAGGCTTGATTTGCTCTTAATTTTCCATGATGTCCATCCAGGACGTGATTTTGTTATTCAAACGAAGAAAACATTGTGGTTATTTTTTCCCCTTTTAAAACACACGTCCTCTTCTCCCATGCAGATAATAATTACCTCGCACGCAAGCACGAATATGCCATTATAACGAAAGAAACAATATTTGCAAGATGACAAAATAATTCATATGTCAAAAGGTCAGACAAAATTTTGAAAACATTGATCTATTTATTGCCTCGTTGATGTGCAAAGCAAAGCGAAATGGACAGTTAGCTCTTGCGTGTAATTTTCAACCTACATTCGATTCATAAGGAATGTTCTTAAATGGATTACCCTCCAAATAAGACATCAATGTTTACTTTCTTATAAATATTTATTTTTAGAAAACGTTATAAGGGTTGTAAAGTTGTTACTGTTCAAAGTTCCTCAGTTTTAAATACAAGAAAATAATGAAGCTCTTAGTGGTCATTAGTACTTCACGGATGTTATTTCTGATGGACACCCTTTAGACATTAACGTGCAATTACGTCCAAAATAATGAACGGAGTGGGTTCTATGGGTATAAAATTAAAACCGCAAGTGTTTTGCTGTGAAGTGAGGGCGAACAGCCTTGAACTTGGACGACGACAATTCCTTTTGGCAACCCTAGCACACGTAAAAACGCGCATATTCGTGTGTTACGGCGTTGGCCTACGGGTTGGCAGATAATCCAGTCGGGATTTCTGTCGATACTCGGATTGATTGCTGTTGATGCGACGAGGATGAGCACTCTTGTTTTTTTCTCGGGAACTGTAATGTAATTTACCCGTTCCAAATCGAGGTAGGCGCAGCACCCGGTCAAAGTCAAGGAGAATCGTGGCCAACAACGTCCTTCATAAAAAAAATATCTAATTTAATAACCTGGCAAATGCGGGCTGGGAGTATTCCTATGTTTACGTCATACTGTTATGGAGAGCATAACAACAAAATTAATCTACGGTCATATAGAAAATTATTACATCTGAGATTTATGTGTTTTGTTATAAACCATATTGAACATTAGAAACTAATTACATTTATTAGTTTCGTGGTTCGTTAGACCAAATAACTTCTTTTCAATTAATTAAGGTTATTGGTTGAGATAATGAAGCCAGTGTCACAAGTGGGACTCGAAGTTTTGATTTGGTGTCCCAGTGGTTCGAAGTCACGATAGCTCAAGTGTCGTTAGAGCAGCGACGTATTTAGCCGGAAGGTCGTGGGTTCGAATCCCGCTTGTAACACTGCCTTTTTTATCTCACCTAAAAACCTTAATTAATGGATTAGAAACTAAACTGATGAAATGAACATAAATCAACAAACAAGTCAGGAATATAAAAGTGAAGGAATACGATTATATTTGCAAGGAATGAGAACAAAAGAGGGATTTTTTAAAATGGAGATGGTCGAGGGAGAGATACAGAAATAAGTACAAGAAGAAGAAAAAGAGGTGAGCGAGGGATAGAGTGAGAAAAATAGTGTTTCAGGTAGAGAAATGAGAAAAAGAGAAAGGAATGAGAAAAATTGTAAGTCAAGGAGAAGCCATTAGGTGAGAACGGTAAGTTAGAGCGAGAAGGGAAAGAGAAAGAGAAAGAGAAAGAGAAAGAGAAAGAGAGAGAGAGAGAGAGAGAGAGAGAGAGAGAGAGAGAGAGAGAGA
>CM077104.1:32113430-32142570 GCA_039619505.1 Cimex hemipterus | reverse complement strand
AGAGAGAGAGAGAGAGAGAGAGAGAGAGAGAGAGAGAGAGAGAGAGATTCAGTACTAAATGATACTCTTTCAAGTAAAGTTATTCAGAATATTTAAATATTAAATGACACTGCATAAGTCGATTTTTTATCCTAAGATAATTAATTGGTGGTTTGTGTGAAAAGGTTTAAATTCCAAAATTGTGCCAATCCATAAATTGTTTATATAAACTGAATGGCGGCATGACGAAATACAATAAGACTACGCTGCATACATGGATTTGAAATTAATTTGCCCAACATAAATATAAAGGTCAAATATTTCGTAGACAATGACAGACAACAATTTTAAGCTCACACTTCGAAAGAAAAGACAAGGCTGTCGAGAAGAATAGCAGGTCAGATGTGTCTTTCGTAGATTGTTTCCAATATAGCGAACACCTCCTTTACTTCTCCAATTTATTTATATTTTCTTGTCGAAAACCTCTGAAAATAAAATTTAAAACCGGGCCAACGGCCGCCTCCTTTTAGCCTTATGGGAAATCCATCAGGTTGAAAGATAGCCAGCAGCTCTCTATAAAAACTACGTTTAGATAACTGTCGCGATGTTTTTTGAGTACATGATTTGGAGCAGATCCACTTTTTCTATTTGGGTGACATCAAACCCACCCTAAACTTTCAACATAGTTTCCATTTATCATACACAATTGATTCTTACGTAGTTCGAAAACATCTAGTTTTATGTTTAAATTAAATAAATACGTGAATCAAAACATCACAAAATAGTTCGAATAAAGGTTTGAACATTGAACCTTTCATAATCAATATTTATGATTTGAAAAGTGAGAAATATGCAAAAAACTTAATCGTGCGCACTTTAAAAAAACGATGAATCATTGGTCAATAGTGAATAAAACGCATGAACAATAAAATCGTTCCTAAAAACCAATTCCAGACAAATTTAAAATAGTTGTTCTGTCAAATTGTGCTTTTAGAAAATTCATTACTTTTTTTGGATACCGGGTAAAAATTGAAAAAAAAAACGATATAAATTGATACTGAATTGATCGAAAATTAGCTAGGAAAAGAAGGAATGAAAATTGATTTGAGTTTTTCCCTTTAAGAATTTTAATTCAATTGCGGCCTTGGCAAATAACTGCTGATTGTTCTCCGTTTAATGGAACAGAGTATTAAGAAAGATTATCTCCAACGAGCCATTTTCATTTCTAAGATCATAAAACGAACATTTTTATATACAAGCCTTTAAAAATTGAAGAAACAAAAATTTAAAAATGAATTCAAGCTAATCATACTTTAATATATAAAAAGTATATTTTCTTTAATAATGAAAAGTCTTTTATCAAACAGTTTCATGTCTAAACCTGAACATTTAAGAAATTTAACCAATTAAAAATTTTCAATTAAATTCTGGCTAATTTATTTTTTTAAATGGTTTTTGAAATTGTAGGGGTCTTTTCTTATTTTAATTTCTTTTACTGTTCATCCAGTCAAGATCTTATGTTTTATGATATACAGGTAATCAGCTCTCCATATTCTTTATCCTATTGCTAACCAGATTTACCTTAGAGCCTCATTAATTGTGAATAAAATAACACAAATAACAAACACAGTTATACATACAAGAAGAACCGAAATAAAACATAACAGACTGATTAGACTTTACAAGGTGGAAGAGTATTCGACATTCCTCTGGGCAATTAGGAGCCCCTACATTCACGCAAATAAATACATATAACTCTGGCTAATTATACCTGTGATAGTAATCAGATAAATATTACATACTTCTATGTAAGAAGGTAAGGATGTACAGAAATTGCACTAAATTTTTATTTTTTTTTATAATAAAACAAAACCTTTTTAAAAAATTAATAGCTTAATGGCAAGTAGATAAATAATGAAAAGTACTTTATGGGAAATGTTTGTATAAAAAAGCGGCAATAAATGGAAATTGATGTTTGGTGAGACTGTTCGTAATGCGTTAGGTAAATTTGGGACCAATAAAAGTTTACGCAACAACTGTTATCTTCTTCAAAATGCAGCATTAAATCTGACCTGAAAAATGCTTTTTTTTCATGCATAGAAACATTACTAACAAAAAAAAGATTTAATAACCGTACCTATATTGCGCAAAACTCAGCATCATTAAAACTCACGTTGCCGTTTATATTAACAATCACAGTTCCATTTGTCCTTTTATTGGTACTTTATTTCATTGATTTACAATTGTATTTACAAAATTTACATCCAATAAAATAGAAATTTAGGCCCTAAAGACTAAAGCATTTTGACCCTTCGGGTAAATGTTGCCACCGGTGTAAACAGAGTTCAGGAAATGAATTATTCACGTACCATTGTTAATATTGACCTCAACCTGCGTTTTCAAGTTAGCGGCTGAATAAGCATTGAATAATGTTTGTAAATTTTTAAATATGCACATTCTTTGGTATTTCATGAGAGTATGAGACGAGCGGGAAAATTAAAATTTAACGTACATTTTTTTAATTAAATCAGGGATCTTTGTTCAAAACAAGAGAGGCGGCCCGATAATATACAAAATACTAACATTAAAGATGAATCAAAAGATCGATGTAGACTTAAAGAGAGATGAACAAGAAATATGTTTTTATGTATTGTTAAAGAGATTCTTTTTTTCAGTTTTCTTTTGTAGCAAATAACTGGTCATCCGGACAAAATATAAGCAGCAATAATACTTTCAATTAATTCTATATTACGGCATTTAAGGGTCTGCTGGTACCTTCATGATGCGAGACAAAGACGAGAGTGGGAGTCTTAAAACACCATTGGTACCTCCCAAAGTGTAAAATGTTCATCTTCGTTCATTTATTGGATTTTTTACTTTCAATTAGAGATTTACTTCAAGGAAAAGCCTATGAATGTTTTGTACACGTCAAAGGACGGCGATGAGGCTGAATATTCTTAAAAAGCCCGTCCTGTCGAGTCCTTGACACATTTTATCCCCGTTATTTTATCTAGGTTTTATTATATCTAGAATCAATTTAGTGTAATTTTGATAAGGTGATTAACAAAAATTAAATTGGAAAATGAACTTTCTACAACAAAAAAATCCGACGTTTATCAAAATCTTCAAAATCAATGAAACACAAACATGTTTTCTTCTCAATTTGAAAACATTTAGCGAATGTTCTAATGGCATTTTAATTAGTATTTTATTGTTGTTTTCCATTTCATGTGTAAATTAACAATAAAATACCATCTGACGTAATCTACAAGATCAACTGTTTAAACTGTCCAGCTACATACACTGGGTCTTACATCCGAATATCTGAACAGGAGAGTAAAACAACATATCTACGATTGCAAAAAACCCAAACAAAATCCTACAGCACTCGCTACCCACCACTTTGAACAACAACACAATTTTGACTTCAAAAATCCAAAAATACTCCATACAGAACCAAACAAATTTAAACGTAATTTTTTAGAAATGGTTTACATCAACAAGGATAAACACAGCATCAATTACAGAACAGATACATGCAAACTCATTCGCAGCTACGCCAACATCATTAATCAAATTCAAAACAGATAACATACATATATCATCACATTACATTCCACACATCAATTATTTTTCGCATAGTCTAATTGCCCAACAATCTAACTTTCCTTTTCCCATTTATCCCTCTCTATATAATCCTGAAAGAATAAACTGGCCGAAACATTACGAACACATTGTTTCCTTTTGTCGGCTCTTTTCACCTCAAAGAAGCCGACGACTTATACAAAATTGTCTCTTGTATACCCACTTGCTCTCCCACCACTTCAAAATCCAACATATATAAACATGAAACAGTAAAATCTCACTGGCACTCTCAACACGACATGGCACAATTACACAGAGACAAACACTTTGAGTGAGTAGAAATACTTTGATAGAATATAAAATATAATTTTTGCATTGTATAAATTCACTTTTCCAAATTCTATATGTATTTTCTAAATGTAAACTATGTTTGTAAATCCCAGGCCCTGAAGATGATCTCTATAAATGATCGAAACGTTGGCACGATAAAGAAAATGTTTTTCTGATACCTACATCACACCAGACCGCATCTCACGATATATGGATAACAATATATTATTTTTAATTGCCAAATTTATATTTTTTGTTTATATACACACAAAGATAGAAGAAAAATATATAGAAGCTCTACTTTGAAGTGACAGGCAATGTCAAAAAATAGCAGAAAAATTTTGTGACCCGATAATAAATGTATACTTTGACATGGCTGAAATATAAGTCAAAAATAGACTTTAATGCACTAGAAACGACATTATAAGATTTGAACCTTTTGCCAAGATGCAAGGTCCCATTCGTAAAACTGACACGAGTTTCGTTTCTATCTGACATAAACCAGGGTCCATTCCGGCGATAAATTCGATTTCAAACGTCCCCCCCCCCATTTTTAAATATAAATCCCTCCGGACCTCGGTCCTAGAATGTTGAACAGTTTAGCAAACAAATGGCCAGGCGTTAAATAAACATAAACTCTTATCATATTTAAATAGAGTCGATACTCGGTTGTGGGCTTTAAAATAACTACCAGGTCTTTCGTCAACGACGTTACAAAACAATGACATATAAGGTTAAATCTGAAACCGCACAAGGCGAATGACAATACGGCATATCAATTCCAATTTTACTGTCTACGACCTTCATTGTTGCGTGAAAAAATCAAGAAACTTTGTAGTTCAGTTTATCGTTAATTCATACTTGGAAAACTTTTTTTGTACTAGTTTGTTATTCTTTTTTCATCTTCTTTTTGGTAGTGTGTTTCTTTCATGTTATGTATGCGTGCTGAACTTTTTAAACAGTCAGCTTTTATTACCAGCAACATTTGCCAGATCAAATCTGTCTCATTTTCACCAAGATTTCATACGGAGCGCGATCATAAATTTATCGTTTTATCCAAAAATCTACTATATAATTGGGCCATATTATTAGGATAATTTCTTATATACTAAAGAAATTATGAAGGATGAAGCCAATTTAAACAAAAACTCTCTAGCCTACTTCAACAGGACTTGAAAACTTAACTCGCAATTTTGAAACCATAGTTTTCAAGTACAATGGAATCTAATATCGACCAGATGAAACAATGCATGTTTCTAAAACCTGATAAAGGGATAGTACTCCAACGAAAGCACAAGTGTGTTCTTTTTAATTGGCCTCAGACCTATCGTATTTATGATATAATATTATAACTCAGGGCTGATATCACTTTCAATATGCTTCATGTTTGTCGTTTTTGCCAGCTAAAAAAAATTTTTGTCATGTCTTTTTTGTAAGAAGCGTCTATTGTAAAAATAATTAGCCTAATAATAAATTCTGCGACGAAACAGAGCGAGTAAAATATAAAACGTAATACTGAAAAATGCTTGATTTATTAGTGGGTCCTGGGGGACGATTCCACCTTCGGAAAAGGGCATCAATTCAAAATAGAGGATCATTAGGAAGACGAGGATCGTTGCCCTACCTCAATGTTAAAAACATTACTCATCTCCAATTCCATTGCTTCTAGCTAGAAGGTCGTCGCAAAAACCTCTTTATTATCTGGCCGTTTTACACGCCACTTTTTATTTTCTTGCATAGCGTTTTCCGTCGGATCATAAGTCGCCAGAGGGTTTGATATTCAGCCAGAAAAGCCTGATATTCTCGAATTGATTTCTTACTTTTTTCTCCTGGTATTGAAATATTCCCAATTTTATAAATAAACCTATTGCAAAATGGGAAATACTACTTATTACGCAATACTTAATAAATTGACATCTTGCTTACATTTCTTTTGAGAAAAAGTATTGTTGTTTTGATGTTATACTGCGCATCGAAAAATGGCGCAGTTGAAGTGAACAACAGAGGTTGTTTGCAAATCTAGATCTGACTTTCGCCGTACGTAAATTTAATTAATACGGCTTTAATAGAACTATTCAAAAAATCACAATTCAGATGTGTTACGAGGAATGGTATTAAAAGCTAAAATAACAATAAACAGACATTTTACAATTTACTTTAAACAAAACCATTTTCTATGGAATAAGTTAGTCCGGATGAGGAATGGAATAAAACAGAATCATTTTCTTCTCCTTCCTCTCGTGCTTCCCAATTTCGGCCGTTATAACTGTTAATCATTTAATTAGAAAAGTTAACGTTCCGTTTGGGTGACTTCAGTGTTAGAGTTGAACGTATAAATTATAATTAATATAACGTGTAACTTGTAAAACTACATTGAGATCCTTACTAAAAATAAAAACTTTAAAATAATTTAAAGCACCCGCACAAATATTTAAACTTTTTTACACGTTAGAAGCTATACAAATCGTGCGAATATGAAAACAATCATTTATCGCCCGGTGAGAATATTTATGAAGTGCTTATATATAGTTGTGTTTGTGAAAATTAGCATGGTTTCCAATTTATTCTTTATGGATGTCAAGACATTGACAATACCAGGCTATTTATTCAGATATCGTGAGATGCGGTCTGGTGTGGTGTAGGTATCAGAAAAACATTTTCTTTATCGTGCCGACGTTTCGATCTTTTATTGAGATCATCTTCAGGGCCTGGGATTTACAAACATAGTTTACATTCAGAAAATATATATAGAATTTGGAAAAGTGAATTTATATACATAATAATGTAAACTATGTTTGTAAATCCCAGGCCCTGAAGATGATCTCAATAAAAGATAGAAACGTCGGCACGAGAAAGAAAATGTTTTTCTGATACCTACATCACACCAGACCGCATCTCACGATATCAGAATAATTATCCATTAACGGTCACCAATCTCTACACATACCAGGCTATTTATATCCTATAAAATATAATACCTTGTCGTTCGTCGGTTTTAGTTGGAAACGCACAACACAACCCTGTAAATCATTCGGAAAGGGAAAATCTCCGTTTATTAAAATTTCTTACGACGTATGACAAAGAGGTAAACACAGATATATCCTCGAGATTCTTGGCAAGTGGCAGTCGTGGACGTGCGTAAAACTATTTCGGGTTATTGCCACAAGGTACGACACCCGTGTGTGGCGATGTCAACAAAACTGGATCGGGATTTGAATTTGTAAAGCCCAATAAAACAAAGCTTTTAACAACTCCGTCCGGAATGTGTCAATAAATTTTGTCCTTTCAAAAAATAGAATAAGGTTATATATTAATAAAAATAACCTTTGTTCCAAATGTAAATAAAGAAGAACAGTAGTATTACAGTATCTGCGAGCATTCTATGCGAATACCCGAAAATCAAAAGTTAAAAAATAACAACAGTAAAATAGTATTTGGTAATAGAAATGCGCCTTTAATTTTCGGTATTATTAATAATAGCATACTATATTTCTCGCTTAATATCTTGAGGGTAAAAACAATTTAGCGATTACCCAACATTGACAGAGGTCACATTAACAATTATCGCTATAGTTCATTACCTCATGGTATTGTTTTGCCAGCTCACGGACATTTCCCAGTCGAAAAATCTTTTACATAAACGTATTAAAATATTTACTGTACACCATTAATAAGCACGCTATTCTAATACAAATAACATAAATCTCTATTTTAGATGGCGTTACGTTAAATCTGCGCATTCGTACTTCAATCAATTTAGTTTTACCATTCCCATACAAAGAATGAAATCTATCCTGTTCGTAAAACAATTATAATTGAATATTTTTTGGGATGGAGTGAATATTTTCGGAACGAAATTTCACATGTTTGTCAACAATTAATTATTAGAACGTAATTATTTAATCAAAATCTCCATGTAATTATATGATGACAGCGATCACAAGGCAAGATACGGCAATATACATAATTAACTAGCCCTCCTCCAATGCCTAATTTAATTTTACTGTTTCTGATTTTATTCTTTATAATAATCCGTAATTTTAGACTAAATGATATGAAAGAGATAAAGATTTAAAAACAAGCTTGTGTCACAGTAAATAATGTAATAGTTTGAGTGATTACATTTAAAAAAGATGATTAAAGCACTGATTTGAGGTTTGTTCACAACGATTTGAATTTGAAGTTGGATTATTCATCTTTTAAATTTGATTACAGTTGCAAAATGAAAATTGAACGTAAATTGGTGCTGGGTATTATAACAGAATTGGAAGTATAAACATACAATAAAACTATTTTACGCTTCCTTTTTATTTTAATTTTTAATATTTTTGGCGTTGTTATTCATTATTGTCGGATTCTGTAGAGACGATGTTTTGATCTTTTATCTTTCATGACCTTTAATTCGACAAATCTTACTATGTAGACACTTAGAATTTTAAAGTCAGTTATTTTTTTAATACAATAAGACACAAACCTTCCTTGATAATTAATAATTAATACAGGTGCTTTCTATTTGAATAAATTTAAATTGAAAGCAAACAAGGTGGTCGGAACGATTAAATGTCGATCAGGCTTAGACGAAATCCCCCCTCCCATGCCTATGTTGAAGATTTCATAAATGTATGTATGTATAGGTGAAGTAATACATAAATTTTTTATATTAGCAATGATATTTACCTAGTTATTACCTAGATACCTAAAACTTTATTAAAGGAACGTGATAAAAATGTCTAAGAAAAAAAATTGTCGTCTTACCTCTTGGGTCAGGTTATCGTCGTCGGGTTCTTCTTTGATGTCCAAGAAGTCACGAGTCTGCTCGGGGCTGGAGGAGGTAGAAGCGATGGGGTCGATGTTGGTGAGGCCCATGTAGGCGGTGACATCCTGCCAGAGGGATCCGTACCGCCCGAGAGAATTCAATTCGTTGAGCAACTCCTGTTCCCTTAGCATTATACTGTCCACGGCTTTCGGATGGATTCTCGTCTCGCTGGTGATCATCGACCGCCCGATGTCCCAGGAGTCGTATGAACTCCCGACACCGACGGCCGGCGCTTCGATGAGGCTGAACCTGTTGTCGGCCCTCAGGAGGCTTAGGAGGATGGCGAGCTGAAGGAGGTCGTCCGAATAGACCTTCTTGAGACACAGCATGGCGAGCGACCTGCAACAAGACGACACAAACACTGCTAGTATATACCCTCAAATCGAATCTAAATATAATACGAAATTGCAAAACGGGGTCGACAATACGGCCCTGTAAATCAACATGGATTTATAGTTTTTACTTTGAAACAAACCCGTGTTAACCACTCGAGAAAGGCTAAACGACAATTAATTAAAGAGGGCCGAACTCCAGAAGAGAACTGCATTTCCTTCAGACGTAAATATGCGGAGAATCGCTCCCCGTCCCTTTCTGACAAGATTTGCGACTAGAAAAGAAAATTCGTAATTCCCTCAGGAAGAATCGAAAATCTGGAATGCAGCCATGCATGTGATATATCGCAAGGGATAGAATCACAAAGATCTAATTTAGGGCTTTTGCTAACATCGTTTTGAGATAAAAGCAAATTTCCAACCCCCTTGAATAAATTTCTACTCAAAACGTTGCTTTAAATAAGTTCTCATTGAAATAGGCGAGAGTTAAGATGTTGATTCAATGCATAACAAATAGTGCAATGTCAGTTACAAAAACAACATATTTTTACACTAAAGATTTAAAAGCACTCAACATGGAGGATTGAACATTAATTTGGGTTGACGAGTACGTCAAAACATCAGGCTAATACTTGAAATGTTTAAAAAAATATTTAGTTAGGTATTTAATTTAACCACTACTACCTTTCATTTATTTCTGGCTATTCATTTCGGAGTCAAGAGCCAGCTCCCTCATCAGCCCTTTTTGGAGATCAACCTACTCCTGGATGAATTCAATCAAACACCTAACCATGCGTATTCAAATTAAAGAAAACGAGAAGATTGAGATTGAAAACTATTAATTTAAGAATGACACTCACAGACATATCTAGAACGCAAGAAGTTATGGGAGCAGGAGTCCTGGAACCAAATAATCCGTACCCTTGGGAAAACGAACCAGTCCAAACTAAGGTCCACGCAATCGAGAGATGTATCCAAGTCAATGTGAATAAAGGTATAATCCCAACAGCTCTTAGGTCAGATTGCTAAGCAGCAATCAAAACGCTAAGTTCAAACATCGTTACCTCCAATTTGGTGTTGAATTGCAAAACTAAACTAAACAAAACAATTAGATACGCAAAGCCAGCCTCTGCTGGCTCCCAGGACATATGGGAGTAGAACGCCACGTTCAAGCGGATGTCCTTACAAGAAGAGGGTATGCAATGCCGCAGTATGACCCGTGCCCTTCTGTGCCACAAAAATACACGCTATCAATGAGCACCTCAGACAGTAGGGCGAAAATAAAATGAGGGATCAATGAAACTAACCCGTTGGGCACAAACAATCCAACTTTGATTGGATTGAACTTTGAAAGGATAGAGGCAACAGAATGCATTAAAGGAAGCAGGACGAAACTGCGAATCCTAACAGGATTCTTAATAGGATACTGCAAACTCAATGGACATCTAAAAACGATAGGCATAAGCCATCAGGGCAAGAACAGATTCTGCAATGAAGCAAAGGAAACACCAATATACCTCCTAACATTGCCCGCAGGAGGAAGTGTTTTGGGACGATGTACGTATTCTATGGGACAATGTATTCAAGCAAAGAAGAACTAATCAATTTTTTGATTAACAAGGACTCACTAGTGTGTGCACAGAACGAGGGATTCAACAACCCTTATAGGGCACAGTATAATGCATACCTCCGATTAATATCTACATCTACAAACTAATAATTACTAAAGTAATCTCTGCTACATTCATAAAACAAATAAACGTATTTGGTACAAATTGTCTGCGCTTAATGAAGATCAATACATTAAATATGTGATGTGATAAGAATTGAATATTTACAAAAAAATTTTGATGCAACACTTTCGTGTTTTCTCTCCAAAAACAGAATTAGGAAAGAGTTTTAAGAAATCGCCAAGACATTTATTTTTTCAATACATTACATCAGACTTGAAAGTGTTTGTGGTTTTAACGTTTGATAAGAGGTCATAGTAAAAAGAACTTTAGAACAGCTGAGTTAACTAACCGGCATATGTAAATTATGATCAAACTGGTGCTCGTGAGGCTAAAGTTAATGCGATTAAACTTGTAATGGTACCAAAACTAAGTATTAAGTTTCGTTTGAAATGAGTGCTTCAGAAGTAGTTTAGCTCAACTTCATAATGGCAATGCTGCAGCCAAATAGTAAAAGTTGGTAGATACGTACAAAAGACAATTCCGACCGCAGCCACCAGCTTCAAAAAATATCGAAAACTGTTAAAGGCGAGCAAGATCGCACAAAAGTAAAATGCTAATTGCACAATGAAACTTATGTGCGCGTAAAGAAATTAAAACAATTGCTGCTAGAAAGTTACTGGAAGATAAAAACAGCAAATAGTTTTTACATTTAAAATAAAACCACGTTAAAAGTTCGCGCTTCACACTGATTTCTCCGCTTTACGGAAAGACATTGAGTCATGTTAGCGTAACTGGAGCCATCTCTAACACAAACTCTAACCCTACCTAATTTAACACATATCCTAGCTTAACCCGTCCGAAACCCTAACCTTACTAACCAACCACTCCTAACCTAACCCAACCCAACCCATCACATTCTCCAAAAAGGTGAAGATGTTTATGCAAAAATATTGATCTAGCACTCTGCCTAAAAACTATGTCATACCATTTTTAACAACAAATTTTCGACTCGCAGTTCGACACGTGACAATGATGACAATACAAATTTAAAATAAATGTATAAATTAAAATCACAGCATACAAGATGTTGGAAAAAATTGTAAGGGATGTGACATGACATCAAGGCGTGTATTAAACATTAAGAATTGTGATATAATAAATAATTGTATATAAAGATTGCTTTAGCATTAATTATCCAGTAATCATTAGTAAAGCGGTTAAAGATTTTATAATTATGTCTGTAAATAAATTAAATTAATTAAGGTTTTTAGTTGAGATAAAAAAAGTTAATGGCACGAGCAGGATTCGAACCCACGATCTTCGGCGTGATACGCCGCTGCTCTACCACTTGAGCTATCGCTACCTCACGAGTCATCATCGTGAGTTCGAATCCCGCTCGTCTCATTGACGTTTTTATATCAACCAAAAACCTTAATTAATTGAAATATATTAATTGGTCAAGCGGACACGAAATTTGTGAATAAATCTGTAAATAAATATCACGTAATGTTTTCTTATACAACAATACTCAATACAATTTAAATTATATTGATAAAAACAGACTTTAAAAGAAAATACAATGTGTTGATACGCACACAGATATGTTTGGAGAAATTATGTTCTAATTAAATTTATTTTCAATATACAAATCCGGAAAACCTTCATCACAAAAAGGCTCGGCTGCCTTAGCGACTGACAACATCAAAATGGATATTTTTTATTCCATTTTGTTATTAAAAACTTATTTATTTGAACGTAACAGTCGCTGTTATCTATTTGAGTTTTTATTTAATTGAAGTTTAAATTTTTGTGACATTTTTTTGCCTCAAATTTTATAAGGTTATAAGAATATTTAACCTTTATTCAAATTTTTAGCTTAATTTGATATTTAGATGTCATAAAGACGTGATGTAAGACGAATATTATATTGAAAGTTTTAGTGCCGTATCACCATATTGCCCGTCCTTTCCATTTTAAATCTAATCTGCGTAACCAAACATCATAGTTTTATCTCTTAAAAATATCACACAACAATTAATGGTCTTAAGTACTTGAATAAAGTTACATTAACATAAAAAGCCCATATATTTAAGACAATTCTATAGTATTTCATTATTGATTAATTTTAAATGATTTTTTTTTAAATACCGGTAGAAACATATTTGAAGTTTTTTCCTCCCAAATTTTAATTTATATTTAGAGGATTTTTTTTTTTTCATTTACGTTAGCTAATCTTCCACTTAAGTGTTTATCTCGGGATATCGTGCTTTTAGAAGGAACCACAATAGAATTATCAGAATGGCCTGACAAAGAGCCTAGAATAGAAAACATTTGATGGTAACGTTTGTCTGTTTTTCCTTTTAATTCATTTATTACAACAGATATTCGTCCCTCAAAAGTGTAATTACATAGGTTTTCTAATTTACATTTATTAATGGAGGACCAGAACAATGAAAATTTTTAGTATTAAAGTACAACGCTTGAAATTATTTCTTTGTCAAAGCAGATAAGTCAAGAGAAGAATACGTACATTACCAGTATAATAAGAAAGAAGGTAGATTTAACAATTGGTAAATATAGTAACACAGATGGATGATGATAAGGTCACCTGGTCCGCCCATACCCGCTCTTTACTGAAGGCCTTCTTGATGGACATAGAAAGTAAAAAGGATTAGAAACATATTTGACCATTAAAGCCGACAAAAATGCAACTAACGTTTTTTCGTATTGTTTGAGATAATGACACATGAAACCCAACGAATTAATAACCATTAAAGATGCAAGTAGTTCGGCATTTTGTTCGCCATTAAGTTTTTGTTTATTTCTATCTTTTAAAGTCTGTCTAGGCACTTAGTTTCTATCTATGTCAGATTTAACGATTTTGTTTAAACAATTTTTTTCTTTATTGTTAAGTTGCGATACCTAATACATTTGGTTGTACATTTATTAACTATAGTGATTTTCCCCTGTGCATTATTTCTTTCCAGGGATGTCCGTTAGAATCAATAGGAAGTGTCAATGATCCTCCTAAATTCAAACAAACAACTTTAAAGCAGAAAGCAGAACAAGGAAAAAGCTGTTTTCCGTTCGACCTTCCTTGATTTTACAGGAACACATCGAAGGTCTAAGAAGCCATACGTATAGGAAATAGTCCTTTATAAAAATAAAACGATCTATTTTTATAATTAACCTATTTCTCATTCAAAATTTAAATAAACAATAAACAAACAAGTACGTTCCACTAATTTCAATTTAAAAATACATCTCCCCCCGACGGATATGACAATTATAGTAACGGATAGGGACAAATTCGATTCGATGTGCCATGTCAGCAACAGTGCACGGGCGCACGCCGATTCTTTCTGAGAGTATGAAACAGCAAATCTACCATGCTTCAGACTTGAGAAATTTAAAAATATACAGTAGAAAAAAATATTCAATTTAGAAAAATATCATTTGTACTAATCTTTTTTATAGCTGTTTTATCCAGACTCGCAAGAAATTTCAATTTAAAACCATTTAACGAGTTCACGTTTTGATATGGAGGCGTCCAAAATTACTAGGTTATTACTGAAGTCCTTGGCCATGAAAACATTATTTAATCATTGCCTGGCTCACTTTTATTAATTCAGTTTTTTAACCAAATTGGAGAACCACAAGACGAGGTTCGCTTCGTAATCAGATAATTTACCTTGTTGGGATGAATTCTCGCCTCTCCCCGCTTATCGGCCTGATGTTACGCCAACTAATACCTTTTTGGTCAATGGTACATTATTTACGTTTTATAAACAAATTTTATAACTACAAAGATTAATTAAAAATTACAATTATAACCGCAATGGAAAAAGAATCTCGTAATAATAAAATATTTTACGTTTCCCTTAATAAAATACATTTTTTTCTGTTTCTATTGACCAATATTTTAGTAAGAAACTTATCACCTGCAAATAAGTCAAATTATTGCAGTAACCTCAATCAAGTTGGCTTTTGTCACTTGTCAACTATCAAAGTGCTTCACTTTCGTTATTTGATTAAAATTTAATGGATATCTAATATCTCGTAGAAACATTAAAATATATAGTTAGCAAAAGTTAAAAATCATGGTCAAATCATTTTGTTTTTACAAAATGATCATAGCCCTAGGCATCAAGATCAGATCAAAACTCAGTTCTTAAAGTTCTTGAACAAACAGCCGCTTTAAAATAATTTGTCGCAGTCCAGGAATAAATAAATATCACAAGAAACCCCTATTTTAAAAAAGAGTAATATATCAAAAATTTTCAAGAATTAAACTAAAGGTAGATCCGCAGTTTGATTCGTCTCTGATCATCATGATCATTGAATGGATATGTGTCTGCATGTTTTTCACTCAATTGGTACGTCAAAATAGCAAAATACCAAAGAACTGTTTCTGTTCATCATTATTTACGAAACGATGTATATTTTTTACGTATTCCATATGTTTGGTCGAGAATGGTTTATATTATTTTTGAATAATTTAATACTATACTCTTTCCTATTATACAACTTTAAAAAAAAATTGCCGCTGATCAGTATTTTGTACTGATGTGGCCAGAATAAAAATGTATAATCATTAAATGCCCTTATTAAGAAAAAACGGACACTTGTATTTTATTGTTTATATCAAACTATGTATATGTATGTACTTTTATAATTATATTAATTACAACTTTTACACTTACAAATTATTTGAATGTCAACTGAATTAATCGAAATCAGGGATTAATGAGTTTTAATCAAAGTTATTTAATCACGAAGGTTTGAAAGAAAATTCAATAAAACGCCAGAAAAGCATTTATTGATTAGATTAAAATTTAACTTGCCATCTTTCATGTAAAAACGAAACAATAAATTATTGATACCATTTATTGTACCACTAAATAATTTTCTCGTGTTTTCTTCAATACTCAATGAACCCACGTAAAAAGAAAAAAAATTAATTTGTGATTATGTACATGACACTGTTGATCATTACTTTGTACTGCTGTTGTCAGAATAAAAACTTATAATCATTATATAACTTCATGAAGACATAAAATAAACCCCTGAAATTATATACAAAAAGTGCCAGGTGCAGAATGATACTTTCCAAAATCCAGAGGAAGAGAGCCACCTCTGTTTTGTTCATGCTGACTATTATGTTAGATCGTCTTTCCAGGCTGTTTTTCTGTTTCCTTTCAGTCTTAAAAATAAGTAAGTCGAAGTAAAGAGCATTTGAAGATAAATGATCCCAAATTAATAGAAATGATGAATTTCCAAGTTTCTTTGTCAACTGTCTTTAAATAAATGTTGGAAATAAAATTAATAATAAAAATGATATAGGTGCAGTATGTTGTTTAATAACTTAAAAAACATTAATTAATGTTTTAAGTTTAGATAAAAAAGACAATGTCACGAGAGGAATTCGATCTCACCTTTCGGTTCAAATCCCGCTCGTGCACAGACTTTTTTATTGCAACTTAAAACAACTTAAAACATACCAACACTTAACTTTAATTAATTGGTCAAGCGGACCACGAAAAATAGAGACTTTAAAAGAACTTTCCCAGTTTGAAAAAGCAATACAAATTGTGAGTAAGAACTATCTTGACCTCATTCGGGAATAAACTATATATCTATCAAACATTCCAACTGCTGGCTTATAATGTACGAAATCCTGATGAAAAGTACCACCTCTGTTTAAGGACCTATCATTCTGGTCTATCCATTCTTAAATTTCTCGCTGATTCTTAATCACAATATCGCAGATTTAAAAATTATTAATAAAAACTAGAGGTATTTGACCAAAATGCTAAAGAGCGAGAGATAGCGAGCCGACAAAATTCTAACCGAATATCAAAACTATTAAACTGTTTCTATTAATAATTATTTATAAAACGATGATTTTTTTATGTTATCAATCTGTTTGCTCAAGAAACTGAAAGAGAAGAAAAATTTACTTCTGAAAATTTTAATACATTTCTCTTTGTTAATGTCCAATTCAAACAAAAAAAAGAACCGTTAGAAAACAAAGCTCAAACAAAAAGTCTGAATGGATTTAAAAAGCGTCGAGTCTGTTGTCCCCGTCACCCTTCCTCGAGTGAGTCACCATTGTCAAATCTGAGCTAACATGATGTAATATCAACTGTGATAAACGATACAACAATTGAACGTTGTTGATACAATTTTTGACTATTTCTTTAATATTATCCTTTAGGAATACCTTGCAGTAACGAACCGTGATCCGATATCCGCAGACAATAATTGTCAGCCAGTACACGCCATGACCTCACTTCAGAAGGCAAGAAATCCTTCCTATATCCTGTGCAGAAGTGATGCAATGTTACCGTCATTAACACTTATTTCATTCACTGATATCTCCACCAACCTTTACACAATAAATCAACAGATGTTAATATTTTTACTAATTAATTGATACCTAGTGCATTTATATTGATTTATCGTGTCAATTGAGAATTTCAAATACTACACTGTACGATTTAGCAAGGAAAAAATAAAGCTTCTTCCGGCGCAGTGTCAGGTCAAACAAAACTTAAAGAAAGAACTGATTCGCGAACGTTAATAATTATTTGGAAAAGTCTTAATCCAGAGGTAAACAATATGCAAGGAATTAATCCTGAAATTGACTGATCCTAGAAACACCCTACAATCGGTAAAATATTGTCCTTAATAATTAATAGAAGTTATTTTCTTTCTTTTTTCATTAGAGTAAACAAGACAAGAGTAAAAATATTTAGTGCAAGACGTTGAAGAACCCAATTTACTAGGATTAGGTTTTGTCAATCTTTATTTTTCCTAGTATCTAGACCTTTTGCTTCAATAAAATATCGTCTTTAGCCAGTTTTTCTGAATCCTCACCTCTTTCTACAGTATAGGACTATAACTTGGGGAACGCTGAACTTTATTTAGCAATGGAACAAACTGAAAAGTTTAAAGAAGTAGATAAAACTTTGTTGAAACAAAATTTTTGAAGATAAATTGTATTCTGCAAACTAGTAATTGAAGAATTAATTCCATAAAAATATGTCTTCTTAGTTTAGCTACTTTCACTTAAACTTTCACTACAATGTATACACTATGGAAAAAATGTATATTAATATTTAAAAGTTACACACTAGTAATTTTCCTCCGAGGAAAGTCAGTGCTTCTTTTTTTTATACTGTCAAAATAAAATATTAAATAAATCCTACAAACATAAACTCTTTAAAATGATTGACTTTTTAAAAAAATGAAAAATGAGTTTTCAAAAGTATGAAATTTTGACCTCTAGTAAATTCCTGATCAAATAATTGCAAACTTCGACGAATACAAATTCTTCTGCCTGAAAAATATCCGTTTTGATAAACTGTCAAAATCACGCACAATCTCCAAAACTAAACAATTTGTTTGAATAAAACTCTCCCTCAATCCGTCATGCAATCACGACCTCGCACCTTCGGACTACCGCCCTTATTCCTGCCCATGGTTCACCTTTTGCTACCTAGTCTAAGATTCAAGACCGCAAAATAGCAAAAAGGTTGTTTTCATGATTTTAAGATATTAGGGAAGACTATTCACAAATCGTTGATACTTCACATCAATTTTCTCGGATTTGGAACTTTTCTGGTGATTCTAAATGTCGGGCACGCATCCGCCACATCGCGTGAAAAAGATTTTTTTTTTTCAAAGTTGAAATTTTCCGTTTTTTCATATTTTTATTTCGCCGTTGTACTTGTGTGTCTATGTGAATATATCATTTTACAGCATTTTTTATGTTGATTACAATAAAAATATACTAAAAGACATCAAATTTTATCAAGAACCAAATTTTAAATTTTTATACCAATTTTTAAAAACCAAATATTTTTTACGTAAAATTTATCATAATTTTTTTTATAAAACTAATATGAAATTTCGTTTTAGTCCTTTTACATAGCCCGAAATATACTTAATATATACTAAATATACTAAATACTAATATTCTAAATAAAAATACTAAGATACTAAATAAATACTAAATGTACTAAATACTAATTAATATATACTGATATATACTAAATATTTTTTTATTTTTTTTAGTTTTAATTTATCGATTTTTTGAAGTCTAAAGTTTTTCCGATTTTAGAGAAGTCGTTATTGGAATATCCTATTGGTACGGTTTTAAGTAAAAAGGGGCTAAAAGAATTTTTACGCCAAATATAACATTTAAGGAAGAAGAACGTAGCATTTTAGCAACGCATACTCCATCAAAATAAATACACCTATAAGAAAATATAAAAGATATCAAAATTATTTATCAGAAATTAACCTCATTTGTTTGTGTGATTGTGTATATTTTGTATATTGTGTGTCATGCTGAAGTACAGTTTGTAACAATGACTATTTCTACCGTCAAATAGGTTGTTTCTGGTGGATTTTAAAGGGTAATCAACATGACAATTAATTGATTTGAGATTTTGCTTATATTTTAATTGAAAGTTAATAACAGAAATAAATTGCATATTCTACCTCTATGGATTTTAAATCTCGTAAAAGTAATTCAATCCACTTGAAAATGGTCACCCAACCAATCAAACGCGGTGAGAGAATAACGGACTCATGCATATAAATTGGACCTTCCGAGAAGGTGACATCTGGAAAAGACGGAGGAACATTGAGGCGTTTTCATTCAAAACTGCATGACAATCAACTTAATAAATTTTACTTAATTCCATCGGGAAAAAAGTAGAAGTAAATTAACGCTTATTAGAAATACAGAAAATTTACTTCCAAGACATGCACTTGTGAGAGAATAAGGAAAAATGGATATTTGTATGGTATAAGAAAAGCCTGTGCTTTTTCCAGATATTTATGTATTAAAAGACTGGAAAGGTCAGTCAATCCTCAAAAATTAAACCTATTTCCTTAGAGTGGGAGTCTGAAGAAGTGAAGTCGGAAATGTCTGCTAGATTGAAGAAGGATTTTTGTTTTGCATTTATTTCTCCACCCCGCGTTTTTCATTCAGAGGGAGTTAGAGGGCCTGGCAATCTTTTATTTTTGATGTAACTTATGGGGCTCTATTATCATTCTAAATTCTAACCTATTCAACTTGTACATTTATATCTTGAGGCCTAACCAAAGTTAACCAACACGACCCACATGAATGACACATCTACGCAGAAGACAAACACTTTGAGTTCTGAAGATGATCTCAATAAAGATCGAAACGTTAGCAAAATAAATAAAATGTTTTTTTTAACCTACATCACTCCAGACTGCATCTCACGATCTGCAAATAATACTAATGAATACATTCACACTAATTAGAAACTTTCATATTATATGTACAATCAGAAATTTGGGGAGCACGGAGAATCACGCCTGTTTCCTCCACAATCATTCTAAAAATATATATAAAACATATTATCGAGACAAGACATTAAAATCGTTGTACATAAAACTAACCTAGTTTGGTGGATCCGAGGGGAGTGTCCGCCCCAGAGCCTAAACACTATGTACAGATCAAATCTGGGGAGCCGCTGGGGGTATTGGATCTCCTATTTCACTCACACAATTACCCTAAAAAAACTAACCTAATTTGGTGACTCTGAGAGGTACTCGATGTCGTAAGTATATGTTTTACTGTTTATATACACAATCTTTCACGAACAAAAATATATACGTCAAATATCAACAGCAACAAATATTACAACCGTTTTCAAAAGTACATTGATGAAACCGATCCAACAATAGTTTATTAGTACATTTTTCTCGTTTCTTACTGTGGATTTCTTACCCGTTATTTTAGTCGTAGGAATACACGAATCATAGAAAACTATTCAAAATTTGAAGTTTCTTTCAAGTCATTATGTTTAATGCACATGAACAAAAAATATATAATCGACCAAATGGTGTAGTTTATGCAATTGAACATTTCATAGTTCTAATAAACATAATGTATAGTTAAATTCACTAATTTCGTGGTCCGCTTGACCGATATATTACAATGTTACAATTAATAAAGGTTTTTTTTTAGTTGAGATAAAAAGTCAATGGTCGAGCGGGATTCGAACCCACGATCCTCGGCTTGATACGCCGCTGCTCTATCACCTCGATCCTCTCGGACACCGATTTCCTATCTCAACCTCACCTTTTGAATTTTCCCTCCTTTTTGCCATTTTTCAGTGCATAGTTAATATAGTTTATATTTATACTAATCAATTTGAATTAGAACCAAGAAAGCTTTAAAAATTATTTTAGTTTTTGTTGTGGTTGCATTTGAACGACTAGTTTTAAGAGCTGTAAGCTTTAATTAGCATTTTGCTTAATTTTCCAATTGATTTTTAGACAGTTCAAGAATCGTATTTTATTTTGATACAAGAACATAATTTTATCGTTAGAACGGACATTACCATTGAAATCCCAACCACTTTTTTCTAATTAGTTGTAGACGTTAATTAAAAACTTGTTATAAGCATGTAGAACGCGACTCACTTTTGGGTCCGTCTAAACTCGCGGGTTTTTGATGTTATCAAACTTATTTCGGCTTTGGGTCATCTTCAGAAAAGAACTGTGTAGAAACTAAGGCATGGTAAAATATGTATTTATACAAGGGTCAATACATGCTGAAAAAGCTTAAAAGCTACAAGTATATAATTGTATAAATAAATACAGTAAATTATATATAATAGATGATGGGGTTTGGTCTGCGAGTTGTCGAACTCATATTGAACCGGCACACATGTAAATTATACCGGTATTCAAGTACACAGATAAAATTAATTCCGGAATGGGAAAAAAAGAAATGAATAACTAACCATAACGACCTAGAAAAAGTATACATTAATTATAAAAGTTCCATAATAACAAAAACAGTTGTTTACTATTTTTTTTTTAAATTGATATAAACTTTTTTTAAATAGCTATAAGTTTCTTTGTTGGTGAAAATTTGTCACACATATTTGATGAAATTTGTACGGCAGTTAAAATCAACCAATTGTACAGTGATACACAAATATAAATAAATACAGTCTGCAATCGAATTGTAGATAATACAGTCCGCTTAACCTCTAAAATTATGTTCTCGAATGAAAAAAATAAACGAATAACGAACTATCAACAAGAAAAAACATAAAATAATGATAAAAATTCTACAGCAACAAAAATGCAATACAACTAACCGTAGTTTTTCGAAATTACTTTGGTGAATCTCTTCAATTTGTGAAATTTGTTGACCTGCGGAATGATAGACTCGTGATTTTGTTGTTCCCAAACGTTTTTAACAATATAAAAACATATTTTCTTAATTATTAAATTTACATTAATACGGAAACGAACAAATATTGAATAGATTCGACGAAATCGTTTTGAAAAACAAGTGTTCATATTAGTCCATGATGAAATTTGTCATGAATCTTTTATTTTATTGGTTTTCCATTGATGTGATTTTACAGTTAATGACATAATTACTAACAACTCAACTAGATATTGCATTTCGTTTTACTTTATTATAGTCGTAAATTTAAAACTTACGTTGAGGTTTGCGTAGTAGACGTATAAGGTTCGTCCTTCTTTGATAGTTTATTTACTTTTTAACCTAAATATTTAAAGCAAACGTATAACAACTTTTAAAAAATTACTTATTTTCCCCTCAAAATTAGTAGAATAACGATTAAATTTAGTTACGTGTAAACTAATTAAAGTTGAATGTTTTCATCAACTAGTGTTCTTTATTGAACATAATGAATAGATGACATATTTTATTAAATTTATTTACATTCGCATACTTGAAATTGTAATTAGTAAGGAAATAATTACTGTCAACTCGACTAGAGCTCTCGGTAACAAAAAAACTGCATTTCACATTAGGATTTTACACTTGTGAATTAATAGTACAAGTTAGCATAAACAATGAGTTGGTTAAGTATTTTTATAATCATGACTGTACGAATTAGAATTCACAGTGCAAGTGTTTAATTTATCGAACTCTTAAATTTTATACACGCCATACAAAAAAAATTCTCGTTATTGTTGACACTAGGACTCTGCATCACAAGGTTTAATGCTACAATTGATTTTTCTACGGGTTCGGTGTCACAACATGGAGACACGTCTATTTTCATTGCTGGGCATAATTTTCCCGAAAAGCTGGGATAACGTATATTTTTGATCGATACGAACATGACTAAGCGTTTTAACGAGGAAAACTTTTCAGAGGGAAATTCGCGACAGAAGTAAATGACATTTCGGTTCATTGGCACGGCTGGACGGACAGTGCGATCCCACGCAATTTACGTCCCTGATTATGAAAAATTTCTTGATATTTGATGCCTATTTTTACAGTTAACGACGATGTGATACAAGAGGTTAACCTGGAAAATTGCAACCTCCTTTATAAACAGAATGTTTAAATCTTGGGTAATAAAAGGTAATAAGCTTTGTCGTTGTTTGATTTATATTTTCTAATTTAAAAGACGATTTTAGAAAAATTATGATTGTAACAAAGAGACGACTCACCTCTAGGAAACCCTTTGTTTATCCTTTTTGAATTTCATATCACTTCCGATCAAATTTTCCACTTTCTGTCCATTTTCCCGCGGATTACCGTGTGCCGGTCATTTCCATCGGGTATGAGAAAAGTATCGTAGACGAGAAAAATCACGTTAAAACGGCTGACGGTGGTTTCGCCGGTTCGGCAGATATCGCGGGGCCGCGAAGGATCGGCAAGAAAATGCGTAAAATTGGCGAAATTTCCTGAGTCGGGACGCGTACGTCCTCGTCTGTCGATGCGATAAAACGAGTTGAATCGACACGTTCTGCGTTGAGCAAACGGGCTGCGACTAAGCTCCGCACTCAAGCCTGTAACTCATACGTCTGCTCGATTGTGCGGATCAAATTCAAGTCTCGAGTTTGATACGGGTGCCGGCAGATGGGAGGAACGAAGAATGCGCACGCGCCCCACACGCAACAAGGGGCGATCTTCAAAAGCGCCTAATATCAGCCTATTTAAATTCAACCCACAAACGTCACCTCGTCCCTGCTTTTCTGATCCGTTTATTCTCGCTGTTTTTCATTTCACCCCCCTTTACAGCCTTAAAAATGAGTCTCAAAAAGTAGAGAGAATTGATCCAAGTCAAACTTGTATATTCAATTTATACAAAGGTCTAATGCTTGTTGCAATAAAACCACAAAGCCTTAGTCAAATATCAAATGAGGATTACCACAAAGTTCAGTTTTAGATCCTATTCTATTCTTACCCTTAATAAATCACCTGCTGAGTCATCTATATCATTAGTTTTTACAGCTGATGCTGTAAACTACTTGTGCATTAGATCCAGCTGTATTATTAGAGAAAATCGAATTGACTATTCCCAATTCTTAGGTACTTACACTCAGTGCTTACAAGACCTTTATGTGTTTTTTGTTTTGTTTTTTCAACTAATTATTCTTTTTATGAAAGGTCTTGGTTGAAATGAAAATGCTAGTGTCACAAGTGAGATTCGAACCCATGACCTTCGACTCAATACACCGCCGCCGCTTGAACTTCAATCCATTTGAACACCAACTCTCCATCTCGACCTACAACCTTTTGAAATCTTCCTCTTTTTGCCATTTTTCATGGGAGTTGGTGTCCGATTGGATCAGAGTCATAATAACTCAAGTAGTTAGAGTGTCGGCATATTGAGCCGGAGATCATTGGTTCAAATCCTGCTTGTGACACTGACTTTTTCATCTCAAACGAGACCTTTCATAAAAATAATACTTAATTGATATAATTAATATGGTCAATTAATAAATAATAATTTTTAATAATCATTATTATATAATAATAGTATATAAGGTAATAATTACTATATAAGGAATATTTTTTGAAATTGACTTCTAACAATATCATGGGGATCGCAGTAGCTAAGTGGTGGTCATGATAGACTATTAGCTTGTAGACTCTGCAATCTTGGATTCGATTCCCACCATCACATCTGGCCATTGTTTTCATACAAGCATTCCCTCCCCCCAACTATATATTATGAAATAATTAATGGAATCATACTACGGTTAATAGGCAAGCTCATAAGGCCATTAAAAATAATAACAACAAAATAATTTAAAAAAATTGTTATATCTTTTAGAATATTTATAAAACACCCTTATTCATAAACTTGTAATACATTTTTCAAGAATAGTTTCTATCACTTTTATTAAACAAATTAAACAACAACAACAAAACAAACTCGTGATTACTGTGAGGAAATTCGGACATCAAACAGCTCTCAGTCGTGGGCATAAAGATTTTTTTACAATATACAAAATGTTTTTAGAAATTCTTTAAAGAATGTACATTAAGTGTATTTTCAATATTGCTCATCATATAAGCTCAAAGAAAAAAACTGGGGCTCCATATTTTGTCATTTATAACTGTATTTATGTATTTTTATTGTCATACATAATATATGTAATAACATATTATATACTTATATATAATAACAATAGTAACAGTAATAAAATTTATTGGAATTTACAATGAAATTTAAGGCTTTTTCCCAAATTATTTTACCATTGAATGCCTGTTAATGTCTGCATAAGAGTTGTGCATGCATGATTTCTTTTTTCAAAGTTTTTGGGGCTGCCGGAGCGGAAAAATAAAATAAAATGGAAGACAATAAAAATTGCGGGGTAATGCACTGCAATGCCCAATTTCGCAATTTAAATAAGAAAAATAGCTCCTTCAAGAAAAAGGAAAAAAAAGTTATTGTGTTTTGTTTCTTATAATTGTTATGTAGAATCATACATAGAAGAATAAAAGGATAAAGATGAGCCTATAATCAGGCTGAGACTGTTGCTAGTCTGACTCCATTATTATTATTAGCCATACAAGCCCCTATGGGGAAATTTTCAATTATGGAAAAAACTTAACAAACTTTTAATTTAAAAAAAAAGAAACAGAATTAAATTTTATAATTTTATTAAATTTAATGTAACTTGGCCTTCAAAAAGTTTGAAAAAGAAAATCAAAGCTTGGATGGCAATAAGATAAATTAGATTACAAGTGAATGTTTGAAGTCAGTTTGGATGTTAGGGCGTGAAATGACCTTAGCCGTTAAAAAGTCCTTAAAAATTAATAATAATAAGTAATAATTGTCCTCCTGCTGTTTTTCTATAACACCCAAGTCTCAATTTAAAAGAAGAAACCAATTTGATCAACAGATCATTGTCCAAGATTTCATGTTTGATCAAATAGCAGTCATTTCTATTCATGAATTGTCTCTACCTTATCTGTTTTGGTTGTTTTTCCATCACTCAAATACTTACTTAAAAAGTTTTTTAAAAAAATAAATGTAATTTGGTCTATTTCCATTATATTCCAAAGTACCAAATGCTAAATGGTAATTTGAAAATCTGAGATTAACAATACCACCTCTAAACACGGGTCATTTTGATGATGGGTGAATAACTCAAAACCCCGTGAATGGAGGCAGACCCTTACTGCTTCAACTCGAACAGTAATTTTTCCATATTTTGTACCTGTCGTTATCACTCGTTCGCTCTCGCTGTTAAAACGTTAGTTATTACAAAAATAAAATAATTCAATTAGGTCTTGACCCCAGCCAAACTTGAATATTCAACGCAGTACCAAGTTAACATTAATGACCTCTAAAAAATATTCCATTAATTTTAGATGTTAAAGAGTTTCACATGATGAACTTGTTCAGAAGTAAAATGTGTTACAAACACTGATTCCAAAATTATTACATGCTGAATTATGAATGATTTGCCAAATCATTAAAATCCAAGATTAATAAATAATTCCACATCTAATTTATTTAGTCATCAATTTTTGTTGATAAATTGTTTCTCTCATTTTTTATCTATCAATTGTTGATTTTTCATCACCAAGTACCAATACACAGTTGAATAATCAACGTAAACAAAATTAATAATAGAAAAATGTTCACCTATGACTATTGATTAGTGTTAAATTCATACCATATTCAATGTTACTGTCCAAGATGTTGAATGATAATTTGGTGATTTTATAAGCCAATTTGTGGTCAAAATGGTCTTTTAATAAAGTGCAAAAATTGTAAATTTGGCTGTGTTATTAAAGAGTAACATCTTAATTGCTTCACACCCTTGATTACATTCATTGATGGTTTTTCTTTTTGAATTTGAAATTTTACAAGTCGAAATCATGTTCTACACTTGAATAAATATGGGAAAATTCAATATGACTTTTAAAGTGAGGGAACAATTCTCAATAATATACCGGTGAATACCCTCTCGATGAATTTCATTAAAATTTCCACGAGTCAAAACTCAAAAAGCAGCAAATAGCATTCTCACATTTTAATCTACCTTTTATTGATTGTATTCAAAGACATTGAGTAAACAATGAGAAATGTCAAAACCATTCGATATTTTTAAAACGTATTTGACCAATTGTACATTACACAATATCAACTCTGGTATGTTGAATAGTGGAAAAAAATACTTGACCTTCACAAAAATTATATTTGGTGAATACTGAAAACTGTTACAATACTGATTTATAACAAAAATCTAAGGAACATGATACAATAACGGAGCTCTTCCACAGTCTATTCACTCAGCCGTCTTTTAATTCATTTCCCTGTCAAAACAACAATATAAATGCCCTCTTAATAATAAAAGGCAATAAAAAAAATTAAATAAAGCCATTGTGATATCACATTTTTTAAATATTTCTTGTCATTTATAGTATTTTAAATAATAGGTGGACATTGATTTTTTGTAATTAAAAAAATACCATAATTAACCCGTACACATTTCAAAATTCACTCAAAGTCAAAAACCAGACACTTGAAGTATTTTTTATTTAAAATATATTTGTATGTTTATACTAATTAAAACATAGTTTATTGTAAATCAAATTAAATGAGATCAGAAATTCGTGTCGTTTAATAAACATTATTTTACGGGTGATCGGTGGGTGCAACTGAGTTGACATAGTACTCGTAGGTCTTGGGTTTGAATCCAGCATCCCTGCATTCATACCGGACATCTTAGAAATGGGGGCATTTTTTTGGACACCCGGAGGATAGATATGACCTCTGATGTTATTAAACCCTGTTTTAATAATAATAATAATAATTTTTCTGAAATTTATTGGAATTTACAATGAAATTTAGGCCTTTTTCCAAATTATTTTACCATAAGAGTTGTGCATGCATGATTTCTTTTTTCAGAAGTTTTTGCGGCTGCTGGAGCGGAAAAATAAAATAAAATGGAAGACAAAAAAAATTGCAGGATAATGCACTGCAATGCCCAATATCGCAATTTAAATAAGAAAAATAGCTCCTTCAAAAAAAAAAAAAAATTGTGTTTTGTTTCTTATTATGTAGAATCATACTTGAATGGAAGAATAAAAGGATAAAGATGAGCCTATAATCACACTGAGACCGTTGCTAGTCTGACTCCATTATTATTATTATTATTATTATTATTATTAGTTTTTAAGGGCGTTTTAACGGCTAAGGTCATTTCACGCCCTAACATCCAAAAATTCTATTTTAGGTTTGCTATATCTCTTCTGAGTGCTATAAAACTGACTCCAAACATTCACTCGTAACCTAATTTATCCTATTGCCATCCAAGCTTTGATTTTCTTTTCTTAATTCTTAATTCGGAAGGCCAAGTTACAATAAACTTAATAAAATTATAAAATTTATTTCTGTTACTTTTTTTTTTTTTAATTAAAATTGAGAGTTTTTTTTCATAAATTAAAATTTCCCCATAGGCTTGTATGGCTAATAATAATAATACTAATGGAGTCAGACTAGCAACAATCTCAGCGTGATTAGCTCATCTTTATCCTTTTATTCTTCCATTCAAGTATGATAAGTAATTCTACATAACAATAATAAGAAACAAAACACAATAATATTTCTTTTTTTTTTGAAGGAGCTATTTTTCTTATTTAAATTGCGATATTGGGCATTGTACTGTATTACCCCGCAATTTTTATTGTCTTCCATTTTATTTTTCCGCTCCGGCAGCCTCAAAAGCTTCTGAAAAAAGAAATCATGCACGCACAACTCTTATGCAGACATTAGCAGGCATTCAATGGTAAAATGGGAAAAGGCCTAAATTTCATTGTAAATTCCAACAAATTTGAGAAAACTGAAAAGCGCTCTTCGAAAGGAACCCTGGGGACCCAGTAACTCCTGTAAACTGCTCGAAAGGTTGAGCCTTTGCCTAAAGGGTTGTAAAGTGAGGCAGTCGACCAAAATATGTTTTACTGTCAAAATTATGCGTTCTCCACTTCGTGTACATCGAGGACAAATTGGAAGGTTGTTGCCTATTAAAAGTCTATTATGAATTAACCTGATATGACCTATTCGCAATCTAGAGAGAATTACAAGCTCTTTTCTCTCAAGTTCTTCAGTTGGCCATTTATGTACAGCTGGCTT
>CM077104.1:32088471-32113030 GCA_039619505.1 Cimex hemipterus | reverse complement strand
TTTATAATTTTATTAAATTTAATGTAACTTGGCCTTCCGAATTAAGAATTTGAAAAAGAAAATCAAAGCTTGGATGGCAATAGGATAAATTAGATTACGAGTGAATGTTTGGAGTCAGAGCTTTATAGCACTCAGAAGAGATGTAGCTAACCTAAAATAGAATGTTTGGATGTTAGGGCGTGAAATGACCTTAGACGTTAAAACGCCGTTAAAAATTAATAATAATAATAATTTGTAATAAATTACGATGGTTTGAAAAACAATCACTAAAACACTGGGAAATATAGTTTTAAATAGACAACAGTGAGTTGGTTTTTGTTCCTTTGAGGGCATTTTAAAATGTGTACGTGTTAATTATAATTTTAGCATTTTTAATTTAACACTCGTCTCTATTATTTTTTTTTACCTATAAACTGTATGTATTTCATATATTATATATTTTTTAACTTTAACTTTATTTTAATTTATTGAAATTATTAGTTAAATTTAGTACTTTTGCAACTCCACACTGACTGAAAAATAATTTTTTCATACCCATTCTCTCGCCATGTTCATCAAAACTACAGACTTAATCCTTGGGCCTACGAGAGGGTTCATTTGTACCAAATATGTACAAATGTAGCTACAAAATAAAATTAATGTTGTATTAGTTTAAGTTTTTATTTAATGTCAATACGTATATAAATTCTATTACTTACATGAGCCAACAACAGGCAGCCGTAAGAACCAACGACCATTGTATTATTCTGTGGAATATACTAAATCAGAAAAGAAATGTGTAATTAAAAAAAATTATGATTACCCTTTGTTTGGTCCTTTTGGTATAAAAAATGGTACCACTAAGCCAACAACGGCCCAAAAACCAGAGACGACAGCAAGCGGTACGACGGAGTAGCCCATTGCCTTAATATAACTGAGTCAAATAAAAAAAAAATAAAAAAAAAAATTTAGTGAAAGATATCTCAAAGTTGAAGTGAACAGATTAGATAAGAGGTATAAGTTTATCCTTAAAGTGTCAGCAAAATAACAAAAAAACTCATGAAATTATTGTCTCCCACAAGTTCCACTTTTTAAAACTTTGTTTTAAAATAAATTCCCAATAACCTTGCCTTTAATGAAACGCCCAGATTCAATGACCAGGTATTACATAATACACGGTTGAAAAATGCAGGTGGCTGAGTGGGGGAACAATCTGTCTAAGCAGTCAGGAGTTAAAACAAATATTGCCTTGTCTTTAAATTTACAAAAAGTTTTCTTTTGAAAATTCAAAAACAAAAATTGTCTACTGATGATTGTATTTTATTTGAATGAATTTATCTGGCTTTGAATCAATTTTTATATTCCCCAGGTAATTTTATTCATACATTTAGCCACATAAATTGCCACTGTGGGGATCACACACAATCAGAAAGTATCAACAATGCATATAATAAATTTAAATGTGCAGCAAATTTGATTTTTTTATAAAAAATAAATAAATAAAACTTATTTGGTATTATGAAAGTTTTTTGCTTACAGTACGGACTGTTTAAAACTACCAATTCAGTAACAATAAGATATATTTGTGACTAATAAATTATCTGAAATTACAGACCAACTTCTGGCAAAACTGAAACTATCAAGAAACAAATCAAATCAAAGGATCTCCATCCAGGCCCGTTGCTTCACACACCTCAACGAAAGCTGTCTCAAATTTACCAAAACTGGTGTAAAATGTATCAAAGCGGTCGGTTGGTTGGTGAAATCCAAAAATAGCTTGGCTGCTGATTGACTCCTGGTCACCTTGGTCACATATTGAGCCACAATACCAAACAAGACGAAAAATCAATTTAAAATCTCTAAAGATCATCATTTTTTAGCATATATGCATCCTAAGTCTGGTATATGTATGAACAGACTTTTAGTTAATAATGAAATAACTCCAGACCTAAAACTAAATAAGCTGAAATATGCACATGCTTGTGCATACATAAGTCTGTCGCATCTTGCAGTCCATCAGAAATTCCACTTTTTGTATGTTTAAAATAAATTATCGGCTGGCCTTGAAAATTCCACAGTTGGCAACTGGGTTCAATAAAAATATTAAAATGTGTTGACAGCAGAAATTATCAGATTTTGGATATATAAATAAACATAGGACATAAAAATAACACTAAAATCAGATAGTTTATTGTCACACTATTTACAGAAAATACAAGAAAAAATAAAAAATGATAACAATAGTAAATCTATCGGATTGTTACACCAAGTAAGTTTTTTGATTTTTCGGAAATCTTCGTGTGAAGTTTGTTGACCTCTTTGTTGGTAAGGGTCCTTGAAATGTGGCGATATATTATTCGGTAACACTGGCTCCTTTTACCTGTTTTGGGGTGTGTGAATTCATCAAAGAGGTACACCTTGGAACAAAAATATCAGTTTAAAACACATCCATTAAAAATATAAACTAATTAATTGACAAATCTGAAATTTGTACAAAAAATATGTTTGGTGAAAAATGTCTGAAATAACGAGAATTTTATTTTAAAGCACTTTAAACTAGGTACAAAAACTGTTTCTCTTGCAGAGTTTTCCACTGTCTGTTAGTAAATACAGTATGCTTTTGTACATTAAATACATTCAATTACTATACTTTCAGATAGTTAGTTAGAAAAGCCTGCCCAGAAGTTCATCCTGTTTCCTTTTACTTCCAAAAATTTATTCCTTTTATAATATTATATGAAAATGTTTTTATTATATCCAGTAAGATACCTCCATGGTTTGTTATGTACCTAAAAATATCTCTAATATGATTAATCCCATAGAAAGAATTAAATTTTTTTTCATACAGGCTATTACACAATTGTTATTGCAGTTTAGCAGCTTTTTTTAATCCAATTCCTATTTTCTTGTTCAACTCAAAGGAGGATATCTATTTTTCATTCATATATTTAGTTCATTTTTACATCAGGCTGTCGGTGTTTGAATTTGGTGTCCAAAAGGCTTTTAGACTATCTGACAATTCATTGTAGTTCAGGCAGGACACTCTCAATTAACCAATTCTCACTTTTTTAAATAAAAAACATTTCCTACACTCTGTTTAATTTATTATTAAACAAAAAAAAAAAAAAAAAAATGAAATTTTTACAATCAAATAAAAACTAACAGTAAGTTAATAACCAAAATATTTGGTAATTTTTTCCCGAAAAAGTGGCAATGAATGTATAATGCTCACTAATTATTTTATACCTGTTCAACTAGCTCGCCTCCTGCCTCTCGGACAAGTTCGTGAAAATCGTTTGACTCAAAGTTGTCCGGAATCCAGAAGCTGATATCCTTTGTGCACTGAGGGTAAATGCTGACTTGTTTGTACGTTATCTCTTCCGTGTGCGATTTTCCGGAAAACTGTGATTTGAATCCGGTGTCCTTTGACCAGAACAATCTGATATCTGGAATTTTATAAAGGCACATGGCCAACCTTTCAAGCCCAAGCCCGAATGCCCATCCAATTCTACCTTTAGCACCGTCTTTTAGAAAGAAAAAAATATTAAGTAATCAATTGATATATTTATATTTAAAAATAAAATTACTTGTTTCTAGGATTTCATGTCTCATAATTCCGCATCCAAGGACTTCCAGCCATTTCCCTTCGAATTGCACTTCAAGTTCCCAAGATGGGTGTGTAAATGGGAAAAAAACATCCACCCACCGATAAGGTATGTCTAAAATTATATAAATAAATAGTCTAAATGTAAATAAAATAAATAATATTATTTACAAATAGTATCCAATACAAGTGTTGTATGCAACAAAGTGCAATGCACAATGTTAAAACAACTATTATAGTGTAGCTTTAGTTATTAACTATTGCTATCAATTAGAGGGAGAAAAATTGACCATTTAATTTTAGATTATTATATATTTTCAACTGTTTATTTTCCATAAATGATGTACAGCCTGTCGTACTTGGTAATTCCTATCGCTCCCAGATCTGCCACAATGATGTCTCAGGATTCCGTTAAAGATTGTTACAAGCATTTGTAATTTTTTAATCTTTTGAAACATATTTTGAAATTTCCTCTTGATTGTCTGCAGGTTGACGAACCTTTGGTCACAGAGTCAAAAATTGACTGATTGACCAAACTATAGATTCCGCTCACCTAGACTATCCTACTCATCAAAGTCACACATCAAAAATTTCAATTAAGTGCATCATTTTCATTAAAGTTGTTAAATTGTTAACATTGCAAAATAATCAAGCGCAGAAAAGAATTAATAAGATACCAATAAAATGCGAAAGTAGAGTTGAAAATTAAACGAAAAACATTCAGGAAAGTTAAAAACATCTGTAGGTTTATTTACTCTTTTAAACAGGATTTTTTACTTGGTATTACGATTTTTAGTTAGGAAGTAGGAAACAATATAACAAAAATATAAAACTTTATATTTACCTTTTCCAAACAAGCTTTGAGCTAAACCAACTAAAGTAGTTTTCAGCTCATTCTCCATTATTTTAGTGGCATCAATTGTGTGCACCGCTTGTTTCTCTTCTGTTTCTTTACCGCCATTGCTCTCAAAAATTTCTACATGCCCGTTCGCAAGTGTTTCCAGCTACAAGAAACGTGTACAAAGCGATTAGTTTTTGTTTCACACTGTTTGAACAAGACAAGGGACATCAACCTGAACATTGCTGCACAATCGGACGGCGTCGGCTTGATGAAAAACTGGGTAGTGTGTAGTGTCAATTTCATCCCTACGGTAGACGTCACCAAACAACAGGAAATTGTCAAGGCCTGATTTAAGCATTTCGGACTGGTGGGCTGTCATGTGGGCTCTCAACAAGTAGTCCCTGCAAATCAAAATATTTTTGTTAGGTACAAAAATGAAGAAATAAATATTTTTCTTTACTTATTTATATAGTAACAGTCCGACTTCTTTCTACTCGGATGATCTTGCGAGATCAGCAACGAATCGAAATTCTGATAAACAGATACAGCTGGGTAGATATCATCATAAAAGGAAAACACCGGATTTCCAGTCCTCCCTTTGAACGTACTATAAAAGTAATCGACAATCCTTTTTTTGAGAAAGCACAAAGGATGTGACTCGGAGTTGTGCAGGTTGTGACCGATGTGATAGATTATCTTCGGAGTCACGTTTGTAAAATCATCCTGCTCGTACTGCAACCCATTCAGAGAGAGTGAATGTTTTTGCAGCTCTGTGGAAAATACACGGCCCACCGACGTCAAGCTTGGATTGAACTTTGCGCACAGTGTTAAGTTCCGTACACCAGATTGATAAATACTGTTAACCTGGAGGGAATTAATTAGTATACATTTGGGAAATAACACTCTTTTCTAATGTACAAAACTTACAAATTGTCTAACAACCATTTCGTAGGTAATTAAATAAGCTACAGCTCATGAGCTACATTTATAATATTATGTTGAGTTTTATATCGTTCACATGAGCATCAGGTAGGTTACACATTTGTTACTGATAAGATAATTAATAATGCTATATTACATAATTAGTTTTAAACACTATTAACTCTTATATAATGAGTTTTTAATCCATTTTAATATAATAATTTTATCCCTTCATACACATAAATGAAACAAAAATTAATAATAACATTTAAAAAATAGCTTTTAAACTTATTAATATGTACCAAATATTTTTTTACTAATCCTTGTATTTTGATAATGTATGTAAGGCTGACCACATATAAATGTAAAACGTGCTTAAAAAAAGAAATAAGTAATTAAATAAAGTAATTTAAAAATTTATTAAATTATTAAAGTATTATGTGATCAAGTTATTTTATATTTGTTAGTAAAATTATTTGTATGGAAGGACAGGTTTTTATATTTTTTAAAATTTCATACAATTAATGACGTCATGGTATGCTTTTTGTTTACAGTTTGGTTACGGAACGGTTAATGCAGTGTTTACTGTTTACTGTAGTGTTTATACTTTTCAGCATTCACTGTTTCTATGCCGGCTTGGCGTTTTTTGATTATTTGGATTAGATTCTGTTTTTACACAGTTAAGAGTTAAATCTTCGATTAGGCCATGCTTAATTGTCCATCTAAAAGAAATTGCCCCGTGTGATTTGAAAGGTCGATTACTGTAATAACAGTCGTACAAAGTTGTTTCTGAAAATTCGGTTAAAATGGTCTACTCGAGATTAACGGAGTTTCAGAGTTATTTTAAAACTCATGACAAAATTAAGGAATACCAGGGCCACTCGGCAAAGGTCCATTCTGTCGGATGGAGTTGCGACGGTTCAAGACTGGCCTCTGGCTCGTTCGACAAAGCTGTTGTCGTCTTCACACTGGATAGGGAAAAATTGGTAACAACATTTCAGCTATCTGCTTTTAATTTACTTACTTTTAAACTCATTGCATTTTATAGACCAAGGAGCATACTTTCAGAGGGCACGGAGGTTCTGTCGACCAGCTGTGTTGGCACTCGCAGAACGCAGATTTGCTCGCGACTGCTTCGGGTGATAAGAGTGTTCGAGTTTGGGACGTGAGAACACAAAAATGTGTCTCGACAATTAACACCAAAGGTATTACTACTCCTTTTTTGATTACTAAAAAAAAGTTAAAATAAATTTAAAATAAAGTATTAATCCATATTAGTTGAGTTGTCATAATTGAACACACATAAATTGTTAAATGAATTATACCTTTTATCTAAGGCATTGGTCGTCTCAACAGGACCCTACATTTTTCATCCCAACCAAGACCTTAGATAAATTAGGAATAAAGTTGTTCATATGTAAACGAGGGTTGGTTTTGTACAAGAAAATGTTGATGTAAAAATAGAAAAAAAATGGGGGAAATACAGCAGCTGTGTGGAGCATTGGCTGAGAGCAGTCAAGGGGAGCGATAAGAAGGCAACAATAGTAGACAAGTCCAATCTGGCAGTCCCAAGAAGACGGACTGCTGCTTATTGAACCCACAAATCTTTTCAACTAAGTCTACACTTAAATGGTGGTAGCCACTGATACCTCTATATTTTTATATTTTATTTATTAACTTTTTTAAACGAGGCTTCACAACTCTCGGAGTACTGGTGTTTTTGAAAAAAGCCCATTTGTATGTATGTTGGGTTCAATGCAGGGTCGCTGGAATTAAGCCTGGGAACTCTACCTAACAGAGATGAGCACCTTATCATTTCAGCTACCAATGCTCCTTAATATCTTCTTAATTTCCATAACTATACTTCTTTCACAAAAAATTACTTTTGCCTTCCCAAAATCATAATTTATAATTAACTTATGTACATAAAATGCCAACTTATTTCCCTTTATAGGCAGGAAAGTTTATAGAAAATTTATTTCAACTACTTTATTCAACTGTAATTTCAATGTTGAAAACAGATCAATTTTTCTTTCCTCCCCTGTTTCATTAATAAATTAATTTAAAGGATAATACATATATTGAATAAACAAAATGGAACAAAAATCAATAAAATTATTTAAAAAAATGCTTTGAATCTTGGATCTAATCTTTAGTTTTGTAGATAAACCTGTGTGTTTGAAAGAAATTAAAAAATAGATTATTGAACTTTTTTGCTTTTTTTAAACAATTTTTTTTTTTAATCGTGAGAGATCCTGCTGGCCCCACTGTCTGGCCCTAGGGCCCGGTGGCGTGTCTCGGTGGTGCCGCCGGCGCACAGTCTCAAGGCCTAAATGACCATTAGGGTCTCTGCCTTTAAATATTAAAAAAAAATATGTACATATAAAAACCTTTTAATATAATTATTATTTCTAATTGGATCATCTTTAATGTCTTATCAGTTTTAAATTTTACTATTTTCAACCTTCAGTGGTGCATTTTTGTGTCTGGCATTTAAAAAAATAAATAAATAAAAGACTCTTGGGAATTAGGCAGGCTGATTAAAGATGAATGATGATCTACCTTGCGGTTAAACAACTCATTATTTTCATTAGTGTCAATAAGTTTAATTGTTATTCTTTTTTAAGGAGAAAATATTAATATCACCTGGTCTAACAATGGATCAACAATTGCTGTTGGAAACAAAGAAGATTTGATATCTTTTATAGACACTCGAATGTTTAAGATTAGAGTTGAAAGACAATTTAGTTTTGAAGTGAATGAAATATCATGGAATTTAAATACCACTTTGTTCTTTCTAACAAGTGGCCAAGGGTCCATTCATGTCCTTAGGTTAGTTTATTTTCTTTAAAGTTAAACTATCAATCAAGAAAATATTCTATTTGAAATATAGTTTTCCAGAGTTAAAATCATTACACGTGACAAAAGCTCATGCTGGAACTTGCATCTCGATTGAAATGGATCCAAAAGGTCGATATTTCGCCACTGGCTCTGCTGATGCATTGGTCTCACTTTGGGATGTGAAAGACATCGCTTGTGTTCGAGTATTTACAAGGTACAAAACAAACAAACAGCAAAATTTCCAAACTAATATCTTTTGTTAATTTTATCCAGGTTAGATTGGCCTGTAAGGACATTGAGCTTTTCCCATGATGGAGCTCTTCTCGCATCAGCCAGTGAGGATTTATTTATTGATGTTTCGGAAGTTGAAACAGGCCTTCACGTCACAGACATCCCAGTTGAAGCACCCACATTCACTGTTGCCTGGCACCCAAAGCAATATTTGCTGGCTTATGCATGTGATGACAAAGAATCATACGATAGAAACCGCGATACTGGAAGTTTGAAACTATTTGGTTTCCCATCAGAAACAAATGCAACATAATGGAGTTTTATTGTTTTAAAATCAATTCTAAACGAATTATTGATAATTTGTATATATTTTGTACTTTTCAATACTGAATATTAATAAAAAAAATTAATGTTTTTTGTTAGTTTATTACTGTCAATGAATCCAAAGTATTACTAGGCAGTAAAAACTGTTTTTATTTAGCAATTGATCCTAATGGCGTTTACAACTCATTATTTCAAGCTGAAATACATGCCAATAATGCTTGTGACTTAGCAAAGCTTGAAAGTGGTTACACGGACAAAAAAAACCTCATTAGGTAGTCGGAGCTGTTAAAGCATTAGCATGTAAAACTCAGTCAGTGAGTGCAAAGAAAATGTCCAAACCCTGAGTAAAGACAACCTGATGATATACCAGCACACTTGGGGATTTCTGGTAATAAAATGGAACACACTAGTCAGAAAATGTGCAATTTAATGTGCAAAACATTAAAATAAATTGTATGTTATTTATTTTTGAAGTTGACTTTCAAACAGACTTCTCCAGCTCATGACGATGATCATGATCATAGTGCTGGGTTTTTTTGTTCTTTTTTATATTGAACTTCCAACTCAATCTCTATAGTTAAATTTTACCATTCATACAGCCGCGTATTTTTTAAATTTGAAAACTGAAATGAAAAAATTTTAAATCCTTCATTGAAGGCTTTCAAAAAAATTCCTATTACATTTTTAATAAAATAAGATGAAATATCTAAATGATTACTAGTATCTAAATGACTAATAATAGTGGTTTTTATTTATGTTCCTAAATAGGTACAATCGTAGCAGGTACTCTGCGTAATTCTCTTTATCTTTTCTATCTATCATTAAAATGACTAATCCTTGAAAGTGTCAAAGAAGTTACAGATGATCGTTAAAATAAACAGAAATTATTGTGTATAAATTGTGTTGATTTGACAGTCATATTAAGTTATTTTTTGATTCAATAATACTTTAGGAAAACTGCTCATTTCATCAAAGAAAAATATATTTTTTAATTATTAATAATTAATTAAAATAACATTTTTTTAATCGTACGCATCGCGTCTAAAATATAAAGTGAAACTGTAACTCTAAAGTCGAAGCTTCTAAAAATATTCAAGCAAATTCTGCTTTAAACTGAATGCCAGCTTCCGGCCCGCAGATAACTCCTTCTTTACGCTGAACATTTGAGATCCAGTCGGCCAAGTTGAACCGTCTTCTTTCTTGTTGAGTCAACTTGGTCTTGAGACGTAGAGCTGGATCGCTGTGTTTAAATGCAAGGAACATGTAACGATGAAGTCCAGTATGAGCTGGAGGTGCAGGTCCAATGTATTCTGAAAAATTAAACAAGTCACTTTATAAATATGATCTTATCTCTTGAATTCAAATTGTTCTCTCTTAAACCAGCCCTTTTCGGTAAATTAGTGGGTAGTAAATTCAGAAGGTATTGTTGACTTTTCAGACTCGGATCCAAATTTTAACAGCTTGCAAACCAATCATTTTAAATATTTCAACTATTTAACTAACAAAGGGACGACCAGGTTGGTTGGGTATAGATTTGGGCTAAACTTTTTTGCTGAAGTCTACAAAATATTGAACATATATATGCCACTTCTGGTGAATAGGCCCTAGCTTTGCCAAAAAAATTTGAAAGTTGAAATTTTCCATTTTTAATATTTTTATTTCGCTGTTTTACATGCTCAAATGAACAATGTGAATATATCATTGTACTGCAGTTTTTATGTAGATTACAATAAAAATATAGCAAAAGCTGTAAAAATTTATCAACAACCAAAAAATTTCTAAAAACCAAATATTTTTCATGCAAACTACCTCAAATTTTATTTTATGTATTTATTTTGTAAAACTAATATGAAATTTCGTTTTAGTACCTCTACAAACCCCTAAATATAAAATTTTGCAGATTTAATTGTCAAATGTATTTTATGACTGCATAAAACATTAAAATCAGATTATATTTCTATTTTACAAAAATTACATTATTTTCGAACAAATAATTTTTTTTTTTTGTGTATTTTCTTATAGAAAACTTTTATATATTTTTATAATACAAACCATTGTTAAAAAGCTACGTTTCTCTTATTTCCCTTTGATGTTAAAACCCATTGATGACTTCTCAAAAATAGTTAAATTGTATGCATTGAAAAAAATCAATAAATTTAATCTCAAACAAAAATGTATATGTATGGAGTGTTCCACATTGTTACATTGGGGATAATCAGGAATGTACAGGCAGTGCGTTATATCTAAATGGAAACAAAAAGACTGTTCCTTTGATTTAATGGCTGGTCCTCTTCGGCCTTTAAGTTTATAACATCCTCACAACATTCACTCTCAACATAACCTACATACACAAAACTATCAGTGGTATATAGAATAAAACAACCCTGTTTCCTCCAAGAATCAAAACAGTGGCCCCAGATACTGTCATGCTCATGCACAATTTTGATATGTGGCGAGATTCCTACACACTCTCTATATGGAGCCAAGGAATTGCAGTCAATCAATTAGTTGGGACACATCAAAAATCCTTTCGTTAGACCAAAATAGAAAAAAAAATCAACATGTATTTTAGTTACTATTTAATGATAAGTTGATAGATAACATATTTGAGAAACTTTAGGATATTAATGTCACCAATTCCATAATTTTAAAGAATTATTTTGGTCTTGAATTTTAATTATGCTATCTTAAAAAAAAAAAGAAAAAAAATGCAATTTACCGGCCATTCCCTTAATTTAAAACCAAATATCTTACCGATAAGATCTTCTCCATTTGATGTGTTTCCTTCTGCCAAGTCATTTCCCTGTAAATAGAATAATAATAATTATTATGTATTTTGTGAATAAGAAGATTTGCATACTGGGATATTAGCTCTGATCCAATGAAGATAGTAATGCCCCTTTGGATGATTTGGCGCATCTGGATCTATGCAGATAACTGTATATGTTTGATCCTGAAAAAAAAAAAAAAATTGATTGACAATTCTTTCCTTATAATACAAATGTAGGTTGAAATAAAATTGAAAGTTCAGTTATTATTTCTGCTAAACAAATTTGGCATTAGATGAATATAAACGTGTAAAAATATACAAAGAAAATCCCCTTGATCTCTAATGGCATAATTCTTCTTTTCGTTTTACTGTTTAACACAAAAATTAGATACTAAATCCACGAGAGTAATGAACCGATTGGACGGAAAAGGCTTTGATCTCATCAAATTGTAGACGGTTGAAACAAGGCTGAAACGGAATTTTTATCCAGACAGTTGTAATTTGCCCGGATCAATTGATTTATTCACTTTGCATATTGCAAAATGTGTAAAGGATCGTCCAAATTGTTACTTTCTCACATGTCGAAAGTGAAAGAGAAAGCCGTTTGTGTGAAGATTAAAGTGAAATTTGTAGCGAAAATTGGCCTCGATTGATTGATTATAACACCAGGGGAAAAATCAAATTCCCCCACGATTTAATACATTATGTATTTTAATGAAATACACTTTAAATACGGCCTTACATATATTTAACTGAATACACCCTAAATCAAGAAGGATTATAAAAGAATGAATCGAAAGACACGATTTTCTGAAAAGTCGAATAAATTTATTTGATGATTATTTATTTATTTATCTATTGTTATATGAGTAAATAGCGAAAATGTCGATAAACGCTCAACATATTAAACAACACGATAATTACAAGTGTATAAAATTTGCAAATAAAATCTTTGTAAATTATAATTCACAATTAAAATAATATATGGACTTTGGTGTGGTAACCAAATTGCACACAAAAAATTCTAATTACAATCCTAAATGAATGAAAAAACAAAGCAAAAAGGGAATTGTTGTTTGAAAATGGTAATCAAGAATCGATTTGAAAAGGAAAAACGATTTTGGGTCGATGATGTTTGAAGGTAGATTATTCCAATTTTATACGACGGTCTTTTCATGCTTTAGCAACAGTGATCATACTTTTTACAAATGTTCTCTTTTGTTAATCTTCCCATTGTAACAGAAAAAAAATCGTCTCAAGTGCAACGGCGTATTGAGCCGAATGTCGTGGGTTCGAATCCCGCACAAACTTTTTCATCGCAAGACCGTAGATTAAAAGTGTAGTTACTAAAAAAATATCAATCATGCAAACAAATGAAAGTAAATAATCTGTTTGATTTAGATAAAGGGGCTGTTTTTGAAGAATTTTAATATTAGATTTAGTAAGAGAACAAATTAAATTATTCAAATATAATATTTGTTTGCAAATAAGTTAATTTTGATAATGACATTACGATTATACGCATATCCTCACGTAATTCAGTATCACTGCTATTCACAAATAATGTCAATTTGCGAAGGGATGTTTGTTTTTGATTTATTAATTTTTCAAAACGTCTGACGAACTCCATAAATAATACTTTAATGTTAAGATTAAATTAATATATGTTTCCTGGTTTAGTCGTGTTACCATGTTACCCATGTTGCCAAAAAACAACTAAAACATTGCATTGCATTCTTTTGCCTCAATATCTTAAAAAAGTAAAAATATATTTATATTAAATGATGTTACATTTTCATTTGCAGATTCAAGTACATTACAATTGACCAAAAATTACGAAAACTTATTGAAAGTCGGTTGATCAAAACTTTTGAAACTTCATCATTCTTTGGAAGTGAGAAATGAATTTTTCCTTACATTTGTTTTAACACTAAGCATTTGGACTATTAAATACATTATATTTAGTGGTCTATTGGCTAAATTTCTTCTTTCATTTAATTTATTTGTTTATGTAAGTATTTGGCTGATATGAAAAAGCTAGTGCCCACGAGCGGGATTCGAACCCACGACCTTCGGTTAAATACGACTCGTCACCAGCTCTAGCGGTAGAGCAACGGCGTATTTAGCCGAAGGTCGTGGGTTCGAATCCCGTTCGTGGGCACTAATTTGGACTATTTTTGAATGTATATAAAAATATTTCTCTCTCTCTTTCTCTTTCTCTCTCTCTCTCTCTCTCTCTCTCTTCTTTCTCTTCTCCTCTCTCTCTCTCTCTCTCTCTCTCTCTCTCTCTCTCTTCTTTCTCTTCTCGTCTCTCTCTTTCTCAAGTTATGTTGTTTTATGATATAACCAGAACCAACTCTTCTCTTCGCCCTGCTTTTCCTTTCTGTAGGTCAAGGCCCAATCAATTGTGGTTAAAGCAACTCCAATAAATACAAACTGAAAAGCAAAATGAAAAATGAAAGTCTGTTCAGCAATCACACTCCCCGAGAGCACTCGATAGATTCCTCAGATGATTGGAGATGTGCCCCTCCATTCACGCTAATAAATTACATTCACACACCACAAATCATTGACACTACCCCAAAGTATTCGATATTCCGGGGTTAATTGGGGATAAGCCCTTCCATTCACGCCAATTATTAAATTCGTTCAAATAAATAACACATATCACATACATGAAGGTACAGTAAAAATATTTATGGCCCTGAGATATTGGAAATGTCATGTGTACCTGCTGCCAAGCCCGTGCATATGTTATTCGGGATGTCGTATTTCTTTCTTTGACAATTAATTCTTTGGCGATGGTTGTCTTATGCCAATTTTGGCCGCAGGCCATAAACATTTTCAATTATATTTAAATTGTACCTTCATGTATGCGTTATTTATTGGAACGAATCTATTTATTTGCGTGAATGGAGGAGCATATCCCCAATAACCTCAAGGAATATCGAGTTCTCTGAGGTAGTATGAATGCTTACCAGTCTATCACACTTTCGGCCTGATTCTGTGGTCTCACCCCCATTAGGTGTCCGTTTGTGATCTTGGTAGGTCCTATGCGCAACCTGGTATGACTTTTCCTTCTATACCCAGCCCCCGCAGGCGAGGGGCCTATGTAACGTAGAGTGTATTTTTTATTCTTTCAGTACAAATTTGAAAAAGTTTTGCAGAACGTAACTTCCCAAAGGTAAAAATAAAAACAATTAAAAATTAACTGCTATCTAAAAATTTAAAACTGTTTGACCTTATTTTACTTTCTTTAAAATAATATATGCTACTTTTCTTATCGTAAGGTTGATGAACGGGATGGACTAGTTTTTATTTTTCTAATTTAATATCAAAACCTGTTTGGCTTAAGCTCCTTTCTTTATTTTACATATATGAATAATATTATTTGTATAATTAAAAAAACTGCGCTTTATTCTTTTAAATAAACTTATATATTTCTTTTACATTCAAATCCTACTGACGATGTAGCAAAATCAAAATTATTACATTGAATTGCCAAAAATATTAAATGTGTAAAATAAAAATATTAAATATTAAAAAAATATTAATATGAAGAGTGTGTATTTATATATTTGGAAAAGTTTGATGTTCCAGTCCCACGAAAGACACTAAAATGCTATTAAAATTTAACGTATATCTCGTTAAAATTAGTTTTTGTGCTCATTTCAGCCATGTTTGAGCGATGTGCAACAAGGCGGAAAATGTGAAGTGCCTCCTTGACTTTTTATTACAGCCAGAAATTTTATGCAAAGAATAATTAAAGCCAGTACGTCGTTTCTCTCAATTAAACACGTCCGCCGCCCTTGGGCTTTATTTTATTTTTACTTGATACTTTCACTACTATACTATTGGGTTGTCCGGAAAATAATGCAGGATTTTGGTATTAAAAAAAAAAAAAAAGAAACTAGTTACTTTAAAGCAATGTTCTTTAATCAAAATAATTTCCCATACTCTCAATACATTTCTCCCAACTTATTAACTAATTTATTAATTCCGTCTGAGTAGAATTCAGAATTTTTAGAATTGATAAAGTCAATAAATGCATTTTCCAGTTCCGTTTGATTTTTGAATATTATGTGTTGTAAGTAGTGGTCCAGGTGTCTAAAAAAATGGTAGTCAGTAGGCGAGAGGTCCGGAGAGTAGGGTGGGTGAGGCAAAGTTTCATAGCCAAGCTCCAATAATTTTTGTGACGTTACACGTGACACATGTGGTCGAGCGTTGTCATGCAACAAAATGGGCCCTTTCCGATTGACCAAAGAGGGCTTCATTACTGCCAATTTCTGATGCATGGTATTAATTTGGTTACAGTATGATTCAGCATTGATGGTTTCGCCAGGATTTAAGAAGCTGTAGTGTATTAAACCAAATGAAGCCCACCATACCGTAACCATTACCTTTTTTTGATGAGTTGGGGGCTTTGGAAAATGTATTGGAGCTTCTCTTTTGTCGAGCCACTGTCCAGAACGTCTAGTGTTATCGTAGAGAATCCACTTTTCGTCACATGTAACAATTCTGGCCAGAAATGGGTCATTTTTGTTTCGACAAAGAAGTGATGCACAAACATCAAAGCTCTTCATCTTCAAGGCTGAAATCTCCCTCCCGAAATTTTTTAAACCACCTTTGCACAGTGCACTCATTAACACAACCCTCGCCCCAGACTTGGTTAATGTTTCTAGCCGTTTGGGCTCCGCTTCGGCCGAGTTTAAACTCGTAAAAGAAAATCGTACGAAATTCTCGCTTTGACATTATAAGGATGACTGAATTATTTCCAAGTAGCGGAATGCTACAGAGGTAAACAAACAATATCATTTGGAAGAGGATTAATAAGTGTTGACATTCATACAAATGAGTAATCCTGTAAACGTAAACAGAATATTTTATATAGATTTTTTTTAATGAAAACTTAAAATCCTGCATTATTTTCCGGACAACCCAATATTTTGCACCCGTGACGTTGCAGCAGTAACAACACAGGCAAAAAAAAAAAAAAATGGATCGCCGTATTATTTATGATGTACATAATTGATTCTACGATTCAGGTAAATTTAAAACTCAGAATTGAAATTTTGCCACTGTGTTAAGATGAATTTTCAAATAATTAATTCAAATATGTAATTAGATTTAGAAAAACAACGCTTCTTTAGAGTTTATTTGCAGATTGTCTTCAAGTCGTTCTTGGCTCAATGTTGCATGTGAGCTAATCTAACGTAATAAAATTTTGAATAAAAAGACCGATTTCTATGCCAAAAAACTTCTGTACCGAAAGATGAAATCCATAAAAGATTGAAAATGCATTAAACGTGAATTTTATATGAATCTGGGTATTGTTTAACAAATTCCCAGTGATAAAATGAAAAGAAAAAATGTTTAAAAAGGGACATATTGTCCACCTATTCAGATAGGTCAATAGGAGGTTGATAGGAACAGCTTGAAAATTTTGAAAATTGATAAATAAATTATAGTTGATAAAGCATTGCAACTTAAAACAGTTGTTGTTGTTGAATTTATAAATGAAGATTATCAGTGATCAGTCTTCAAAAAGTATAGTTCCATGTTAAAAACGATCATGGATGTGGCCAATTAGAAAAAAAAAACAATTAAAAAGAAGTTCCTTAGACATACTTTCGGGTGCATTTCCTTCATCAGGACTTTACTATTTTAATTATTTTATTTAATAGGTTAAATTTGATGGATTCAACTTCACTTTTAAAATGTTAAAGTTTCTGACACAAAATATAAGGGAATGATATATCTGTCGATATGTGATAGCTCGATATTTAATTTTACTCTACTTATTAATTATTAATTAAAGTTACAAGATGTTACAAAGGGAAAACTTGAATATGTTTTATAAGAGGTTTTTTATTGCAGACGAAGCGGCTAAAGCCGGGACGTCCCAACTTCTGAACTTATCAAGAGTACTGCCGGTAGGTGGCCTTTGTGGGACCTGACTCACAGAAAGAGGGTCATCATCACAGATTAAGGACAGGCCATGCGAGTTTGACACACAGACCTTTACTTTGAGTCAAAGCCCACGTATGCCAGGTTGCAGAGAAAACCTCCATGTTGTAGGGTACAATTTCTTAGCTCCATATAGAGAGCGCGTAGGAATGCCACCCGATATGAAAATTGTGCTGTGAGCACGGCAGAGAGTATCTGGGTCCGCTGTTCCGATTCTTTTCAGAAACAGGGTTGTTTTATTGTGTGTTGTTTTGTGACCCTAGCGTGAATGAGAATGAATGCATGCATGCTTGATTATGTAGTGTAAGAGGGCTGATGGCGGAATACTAAGTACCAACCCCATCGATCATCAGTTAGGTTAGTTACGTAATAGCTGTAAAGGATGATGGTGAAAATATTCACATACTCCGCCAGCCTAATCGAACGACTGGTGGGTAAATAGAAAATAATTTTACAATTAATTACGGTTTTTAGTTGAGATAAAAAAGTGTCACGAGCGGGATCCGAACCCAGGATCTTCGGCTCGATACGCAGCTGCTCTACCATTTTCTACTAAGTTCCCATCTCAACCACCATTTGAATTTTCCATCCTTTTTCCCATTTTTCAAATGCCGTGTAGTCTATTTGAAGCTATGATTGAGCCCCATAGGAAAAAATATGGTGGAATATTTGAATTGGAATACTACCCGAACAACCCATAGTTGATTAGATATATAAGTGTAAAGGGTGAAGGAAGAGCGTCGAGTACTCCACCGACCTAACTGAGTCGGTATGTAAATAAATAATGTATTTAAGAGTGAAGAGACTTGAAGGAATGGATACTGAAATAACCTAGCTGTTGATCCTGAGCCTAACCTCGGCGAGTGGACGGATCTGGTCGAGGTATGCCCCCGGACTATCAACCCCAGGGAAACTTACTCTCAAAGATTGTTGGTAATTTATCGTAAATTACAAAAGATGGCATTGCCAGTGTATACCATTGGAATTAACTTTTAAATTACACATTAGCAATATGCAAAATTTGATCTTATATCGAAATGTGCCCCTTCCTTATGATTTTTTATCAAGAGAAGTAGCTGTAATTGTTGTAGCTGATCAATTTTAATTGACAACCATGTCCTTAAGCATCAGGTGGAAGAAAACCTCTATCAAACAGTCAGAGAACTCGCAGCACAACTAACTGCAAGGGCAACTACTGTGTCAAGACAATTAAAGAATATAGGACAAGTCAAAAGCTTGAATTCTGGGTCCCACATAAGCTCACTGAGCGACAGCAGTTAATCGCTTTGAGACATGCATTTCGTTGCTCGGCAGTCAAAAAACCGAGCATCATCTTGAAATCAATATCAGCGGGGTTAAACATCGACGAAAGACCAGGACACATGACAAAACCAAATTTATAACCCCCCGCAAATAAAAGAATGATGGTGATCGTATGGTATGAATGGCTGGAATTTTTCCGTAATCCTTTTTGCCTAGAGGTGAGACCATTACCTCTACATCGTACTGCACGGAAATTGAAGAAATGCATAAAACTTTACACACAAAAAACCTGCACTGGTAAATCCGAAATGTCTTCACAACGCACGACCTCTTGTTTCAAAACATGCTGTAAACAAATTGAAAGAGCTTAGCTATGAAGTTCCTCAGCATCCTTATTCTCCACACTTGTCTCCAACAGATTTTCACCTGCTTAATAATTTGGAAAACTTAGTCAAAGGGAAAATATTTCCAAAAGATGTTCTAGTCCAAAAAAGGGTTTTCAGATTTTGTTTCATTTCAAAGCTCAGAATTCTTCAGTTCCGGCATAAATAAGTTGGTCACTCGTTGGGAAAATGAAGATAAGTATTTCGAATAAATGATTATTTGGAGATCGTAACATGCGGTCTGGTGTGACGTAGGTTTTAGAAAAATATTTTCTTTATCGTGCCAATATTTCGATCTTTATTGAGATCATCGTCAGCGCCTGGGATTTATAAACATTGTTCTAATTTTACAAATACACATCATTCACATCATACATGTATTTGTAAAATGTAAACAATGTTTATAAATCCCAGCCTCTGAAGATGATCTCAATTAAGATCGAAACGTTGGCATGTTCTCCAAATAACCATTATTTAACGGTCACTAAACACCACTAAAACAAATTTCGAATAAAATGATTTTGCTTTTATTTCGTAATTTTACTAAATAACCTTTACCTTGGAAACGGATATTTTATATGAATCAACCCAGATATTTACACAATTTGATCTCTTATCGAAATATCTTTCTTATGGCATTTTTACCAAGTCAGACTATTTAATATAAATAAAGTAATTTGTCTCTTCTACGAAAATGCTGAAATATCAATTTCTATTTTGTCTATTTCTAGGTAATAAAATGATGCATTCGTGTTTATCATTATGGGTTATTGCATTAGTCAAACTGGCTTTATGTTGAAAGAAAAATAAATTACCTGTTCTGCGTTCGGAAACGTTACTTTCGGCAAATATGCGAATTGTTGTTTTTTGTAAACGCTGTCGCAGTTATCGTCGGACACCTTGATAATCTCATCTTTGGTCAGGACGAGACCTCCAATTTGGCAGGTGGTCTCGAAGTCGGTTTTCACGGAACATTGTTCGCCGAAGGCGAAGGCGAAGAACAAGGAGAACACGAACGGCCTGACCATCGTCATCTTCAACTCTGAAGAAGTAGCGGACGCTTTTATAGCGGTTCTTGCTTGCCTGAGGTGGGGGGGTTCGACTTCGTTCAAACACTGTTCAAGTCCCGGCGACCACGCCCAGCGATTCTTCGCCTATTTCCTGACTTTTTATTGATTTTGAACATATGATAAAACAAACAACTACTGCGAGAATTCCTCATGGGATTTGCGAGTTGATAAATCTGTAGTTTGGTCGTTTTCATGCATATCATATCTCGGTTTTCTCTAATACATTTTTAGGCCTTAGTTCAGGCCATGTTCATTCTTGGTGCTGTGTAACAATAACAACTGTTGAGTCTGCCTATCCTCGCTGTTTTATCTTTTCAGATGTTCACTGTTTCGACTTTTGGACATCTTGAGTGCTGGGTTCAACTGTTGGTTGTGGTCTGCGAGTTGGTGAACTCATGTTGCACTGCCAGAGAGACCAGGGTCACTTACTGGATCTACCTCGTCTCCATTTGTTTCCAGTTATTCACAAGCATTTCGGCATTATGCCATCTTCAGTGAGGAACAGTTCTTCACTGAAGAATCTTTATCTATCTTCAAATAATCATTCACTATCGGTCACTATGCACCACACATTGCTGTAAATTGTTATATTTTGTCATTATGTGTTTTGTTTAAATGGATGTATTTATTAGTGTGAAATGTAGCATAACTATCACCCCTCCAACAGTGTGTTTGTATAGGGTTGATGGCTGAATATTTATAAAAGTACCTCATCGACCCTAATTTAGAAATGATTAATACTGTGTAGTTCGATGGACGGACAGCCAGTACTCCACCAACTAATGTGAATAAATGCAATGCATGAATGTATTTATTTGCATGACTGTTTTATGCAAGGTCTAATTAGTATTAGACTAGATTATGGTTTGCAGCGTTTGGAGCTGAAATTACCTAGCTTTCGATAGACCTCCATCAGTAGGGAAGCAATGATCTTTAGGGTGCCTGGCTTAAAGGGGATACTAGCGACCCAACCACATAACGGGGTGGGTGAACTCCCTGATGTATAAGACATTACAGTCAGGACATTGGGGAGTGACATCTTTTCAGAGTGAAGACTCCTTAGGAGAATGATCAAGTTGAGTACAATAAGTCAAAACACTTCAGCACTTGGAGAACATATCCCCTCTCTTTGTTCATTTATCTTCATCATCATGAAACATTTCAGATAAGAAGTGAATAATGAAACGCTCCAACACTTGAGGGTTACGTCATTGTTTGTTGTTGCATTAAAAGCATTTGGGTTAATTAAACTACTATGGACATATTCTGAATAAAGCTGCATGTAAAACAGCTTGGTAGACGAGTTTGCTCTTAAATGTCAACAAGCCAAAAACAAAGGTATATGTAACAAATTTAGCGAGCATACAGAGTCTTATTCCTTTTATATTTAGGTTTGGTATTGTTATAGACAATTAATTAGTCATTTCAATTAATAAAATGTTCAAAAGGAATTTTCATGGTGGTGCCATCCTGTGGATAAGGACTGCAAACGATCATATTTACATTTCAACTGTACAGGGACAGCAGCACTGGTCATAGTCGTAGATGTCATCGTCATCCCTGGCTGGCCCGATTTCTGTTATCTTCGTTGTGATTGTCATTGTTCACTCTTGTCTGTTCATTTTTAAATCCTTGCCAATATTCTAGGAGTGATTGTATTGCACAGACCTTCGTTGAGCCTGTTAAGGAGTTAAGTTATTCCAAACCAAGCCAGTGCGTCCAAAGGTTAGTCTTTACAACAATATACTATAAGTTATTTTTTTCTTCATTTTTTTTTTCTCATATTCCATTCAGTACAACAGCCCTGACGAACTGGTACGACATTAGTGTTTAAGGGAAAGTTTAACACCGGTTTTTTTACAAATTGAATGAATTTAATTAGCTGAGTTAATTTGAAAAGGAACAATAATCATTTTTGGCAATATGTCCTTGCATATTTTCTCTCTGATGCTCGTTCAAAAATGGTCCCTTTGAAACACTTTGAATGCTATGTTTTATGAAATGTAAGATTTAACTTGCCTGAAAAAGCAAGAGCTGATTGAGAAGTTTAATTAAGTATCAAACAGTATTATCCCGAACATTGTTTTATTATTTGTTTGCATCACGCCCTTTATTTTATTTTATTAAACTTAACCATTGTCACTTTTCTTATTTCTCATTACTCTTCTCATTATTTCTCCTTGATACACTATCCGCTTCACACAATTACTTTGCTAGAAAGCACATTAACATTCTGCTGCCAAAGATTGTATTGTATAATAGCAGTTACTTGCCAACTCTCTCATGGATAAAGTATGGCTTATTTCATGAAATTATGGTGGGTTTAACGTTTTGACCTTTTTTGTCTTTATCGTTATTTTTATCTTTCGGAATTTGGACATCAGTCTGGTGTAAATCTGTTAAATACAAATGTAACCACTTGTTCATTTCCCTTAAATAATAATTAATTTGTAATAAATATGAAACTTCAACAGATTCTTTTCATCATACTTTGGTTATTTGTAATGGTTTGTTAAAACAATCTAAAAATCTATACTTTCCTGTTAAGCAAAGCAAAAAACATGTTGTGGAACTTCAACATGGTCCGACTTTGATACTTTTCCCCCTTAAGTTGTATTTTTGTATGATAGGTCTGGAAGACAGTGATCTTCTTTTTAAAAACCATTCTACTTCAGTGGAAGACAGGTTTTGGTCTGCAAGTCTGTAAACACATGGCCATTTACTGGTCTGTCTCCACTTGCGGGCTTTTTGTTTGAGTTATTCAGAAACAGTTTCTCACCGAAGATGGTGCATTGCTGGAAAAGGAAAAAACGCAAGTGAATACAAACCCAGTAAGTGGCCCTGTGCCAGTTGAACATGCATTCTCCTTCATATGAAAACCTTTTATAATTGTTCATGACACTTTAACAGGTCCTACAGACCTTCAACCTTTTTTTTCCACCTAATTTAATCTGTATTTGTATTTATTTATTTTACTTTATAATAACAGAATTGAAATGTAAGTTGATATGCAGTTGTATAGATATTTTTTTACCCTACAATTTACTCTCTCTCTCTTGGTAAGGATATTCGTTGATAGATATTCCTAGATAGATAATAATAGATAATTTCAGTTCCACTAGATTGCATTTTGTAAACAATGTTTTATTGGAATTTCAAATATATATTTTAAAAAACTGGATTGACCAACACATCATGATAGAAATAATTGTCAACAATACCATCCTTATCACATTAAAAAGGACCAACCAAATGCGCTATTTTAAATGGGACTATCCTTTCCAGCAGAGAAATAGTTAGAAATGAAACAATCCAATTAAAAAGAAAAAAATGGATTGAACAACAAGTTATACTAGAAATGGAATTATCTGTTAAGAACTAGACCAAATGCAACAATAAATGGATACATCAATATGGAAAAAACCTGGGATCATCTATTTCGAATAATAATAATAATAATTTCAATTAATAATTCTTTTTATATATTGTCTTTGCTGAGATGAAAAAGCTAGCATCATGGATTGAACAGATCATCATAATATAAGAACTGTGACTACCCATTAACAACAAAAAATGTATTCAATGCATTTTAAACGGGCACATCAATTTCCAAAAGGTCGGAATTAAAACTGGGTTTGTCTGTTTCCATTAAAAAAAAAAAAAAAAAAAAAAAAAAAAAAAAATGGCTCGAACAGATCATCATATAAGAACTGCAGCTTACAAGGAGACGACCAGGCTGGTGTGCCATGGATTTGGACCAAACTTTTTTAGTGATTCTACACTACAAAATATTATAAAATGTAAATAATTTGGTGTGATTTAAAAATGATATAAACAAAATACTGCTTCATTTTGCATATTGTAACAAGCATAATTGCAAAATAGGTCAGAAAATGGTCAAAACTTGGATTTGACTGGATTGTCGTGATTGTCGACTAATAAAACCCTTACATACCGATTTTCATGGAAATCAGTGTAAATTAATTTTTTGACTCATAATGTTGTCGACTTTTCTGTGATTGACATTCTTAGTGCAAGCTGTAATATTTTTCTTAAATCTAGTGGACCGATGTTCATAGCTGATAATTTTGTTTTGAAGAAATGGTCAGCATTTTATAACTGTACCATACATTAAAACCAAACCATTATTTACATTGAAAAAGGTTAATTTCTGATATGGTATTTTCTGTATATTATTATTATTATTATTATTATTATTAGTTTTTAAGGGCGTTTTAACGGCTAAGGTCATTTCACGCCCTAACATCCAAAAATTCTATTTTAGGTTTGCTATATCTCTTCTGAGTGCTATAAAACTCTGACTCCAAACATTCACTCGTAACCTAATTTATCCTATTGCCATCC
>CM077104.1:32049150-32088071 GCA_039619505.1 Cimex hemipterus | reverse complement strand
TTTTTTTTTTGAAGGAGCTATTTTTCTTATTTAAATTGCGATATTGGGCATTGTACTGTATTACCCCGCAATTTTTATTGTCTTCCATTTTATTTTTCCGCTCCGGCAGCCTCAAAAGCTTCTGAAAAAAGAAATCATGCACGCACAACTCTTATGCAGACATTAGCAGGCATTCAATGGTAAAATGGGAAAAGGCCTAAATTTCATTGTAAATTCCAACAAATTTGAGAAAACTGAAAAGTGCTCTTCGAAAGGAACCCTGGGGACCCAGTAACTCCTGTAAACTGCTCGAAAGGTTGAGCCTTTGCCTAAAGGGTTGTAAAGTGAGGCAGTCGACCAAAATATGTTTTACTGTCAAAATTATGCGTTCTCCACTTCGCGTACATCGAGGACAAATTGGAAGGTTGTTGCCTATTAAAAGTCTATTATGAATTAACCTGATATGACCTATTCGCAATCTAGAGAGAATTACAAGTTCTTTTCTCTCAAGTTCTTCAGTTGGCCATTTATGTACAGCTGGCTTAATTTCTTTCATACTATCTCTACAGGCATTCCATCTTGCCGCCCACTTTCGTTTGATAATGTTTTTAACATAAGCGACTATATCATCCGGACGGAGAAGAAATTGATCTGTTCTTTGTGGATGGTTTGCAGCGTTTCTTGCCTGTTGATCAGCTTTTTCATTTCCAGAAATGCCGACATGACTAGGAACCCAAACAAATACCACATGCTTGTTGAGTGTTCTGAATTCACAGAGATATTTGTGAATTTCTAAGATGTAATATTATTATTATTATTAGTTTTTAAGGGCGTTTTAACGGCTAAGGTCATTTCACGCCCTAACATCCAAACATTCTATTTTAGGTTTGCTATATCCTATTATTATTTTTAATTTTTTTTATTTGGTTTGTTTGATGTGATAATTCTTCAGCCATTTTTGAATTATAGCTGTTTCTGTTGGATATTCCACTCAAGAGTTCTCAAAAATCGGAAAAATGATAAGAGTTAAAAATCAATCAATTTAAATTCAAATAAAAATTTGTATTTAGGAGTTTCTAAAGGTGCTAAATCGAAATTTCACATTAGTTTCACAAGAAAAAAAAAATGACAGTTTACATCGTATCAATTTTTTGGTTTTTAGTATTTTCGGGTTATTGGTAGGTTTTGTTATGTTTTTTGCTGTTTACATAAAAATGCTGTAATATGATGGTATCACACATTTATGAATGGAAACACATGAAAATATTTATAAATGGAAACAGTCAACTTTCAAATTTTTTTGAAGAAACCAAGACCTAGTCAAGAGAAGTGGTGGATACATGTTGGATATTTTGAGTGTAGAATCACCAAAAAGTTTGGCTCAAATTCGTGACCCCCTGTGAACCTGGCTGTCATTACCTCGTTAGCTTTTATTGAATCGTGCCCTTCATCAGATTGTTGTTGCTTTATTCCTAGTTGAATCATTTAGTGTTATCTAAACAGATAAATGAACTTGCTCAAAGGGACATATTTGCAGTTTGTATTTATTTCTAGGTTAAAGTTCATGTCCATGAATATAATTAATCTTACTTTTCTTTATTTATTTTGTTTGTACAACCAGATATTAGCAATTTAGGAATGGCTAATGTTTGCTTTTTAGATTCATACGTCTTTATTACAACATTTATAGCGATTAACATTTTTTAAACCTTTATTTTAAATGTAATATTTTATTATATTTTGCTTTAGAAACTATTAGGACCTAATATCTGTTTTTACAGACACCATGGCATTATTGTTCAGTGTGATATCAAGAGGGCCGACTATTCTTTGTAATTATGCCACTCGTCCTGGAAACTTTAATGAAATCATTGAACAAATCTTGGCAAATATCGCTCCTGAAGATGGGAAGCTTACTCTGTCCCATAATTCATTCAATTTTCATTACATAAGTGAAAACGGAATTATTTATATGTGTATCACTGATGATGTAAGTACAAAACGACAAATGAAAAATTGTGCTTTAATTTTAAATAAGATTCTCTTAGGGTTGGCATGCTTTGTTTAGGTTTTTGAAAGGTCGAGAGCATTTTTATTTTTGAATGAAATCAAGAGGAGATTCATCTCTAGCTTTGGCATCAGAGTCAACACTGCTATAGCTTATGCGATGAACAATGAATTCAGTCCTGTTCTTAAAAGTCAAATCGTAAGAAAAATATCCATTTACGCTTAAATTTAAAATGAATAATCTATGTAACTGCATACTTTCAATTATAGAAACACTACACAGAAGCTAAAGATGTTGACACTATGTCACGTATCAATAATGAACTAGACGAACTGAAAGATATTATGGTTCAAAATATTGGTAAGTTTGTAATATAATTGATTGGTTTGTTTAGACTAATTAATTTTTTTACAGATGATATTGCTTCAAGAGGGGAAAACTTAAGACTGCTGTATGAAAAGTCTGAAAACCTGAATGCAACTTCGGTTACATTTAGAACTCGAAGCCGAAACCTCCAGAGATCTCTATTCTGGAAAAATGTTAAAATATACATAATAATCTTCGTTGTGTGTGTTGTAAGTTGACAATACGATAACAAATAAATTTTTGAAAAATTTAAATTCATTTTAATTTTTTAGGTTGTTTTATATCTGATTTTATCCATGGCGTGCGGAGGTCTGACACTTCACAATTGCTAACATCAAAGTTATACAGATTTTTATAATTAATATTAAGATATTTATTTCTATAGATTTGTTATGTATAAATTAAAAAATGTATAGGCAGAATATTTATTCATTTTAAAAGCTTCTTTTTTCCATCTATTTTTTTCATCAATAATGTTTTCACCTTTTATGAAAAATGCATTACTAGTCGGGAAAAGCTGACTTCCAGTCAATATAAACGTAAGTTTGTTAAAAAAAACTTCATTTAAACTGTGATAGCTCTCTGTTGTGTAAGACAAATATGAATATTAAAAGTTGATTACAGTTTAACATGTACTGTTACAATTATTTAACCTTTTTTGTGTATAAATTATTTAATTGATATAGCCATTTTAACTTATAAATGAAAGTTTGTAAATATAAATATGCTAAAGGTGTAATATAATAGTTTGTAACACACGAGGAAATAAACTTTTAATATACTCATTCATTCATTTTCTTCCAGTTGATTCTCATAATCATTATTGGCTGTGAAAACTTTGTATTATGGATTTTCAAAAATAGATAATTTCCCTTTGACAAACTTTTAGAATTAACTAAGAATGTTACCTAATTGTCAAAAAATAAATGTAATCAATGATTTTGATGTTTTGTCAGGCATCATAGACCTATTGTATATGATGTCCTAAACAAAGTTGATCATGAATAGATAGGTACACTAGGTCATGTTCCCCTCCCAGCACTGCTGAGTTCAGTTTTATCCTTTTCCTAGTTCATTAGTTTAGTCTGTCGACTCAATACTTCTCAGGAGAAGTGTTAACTGTCGTTGCTGCATGGATTTTCTTTGTATCCTAGGTTATGTCAACATTGAGTGGTTGCTTCATATTTGAAGATGATGTGGATACTGATGATGATATTGGAAGCAAATGTGGACATCATTGAAAATACCCATGTTATGTGCATGATGCATTCTCAGATGCCAATGACTGGTAGGTAGTCCTACTGAGATGAGCCCTCTCTGACCATAGCAGTGAGTTTGCCAGTCATGGTGATGTTTCAACATAAGCTCAGCCACCTCTAGAGGTTATCCTTTTGTCTTTTTTAAACCATTCTGGCATTGAGGATTCTGTTGTCTCAAGAATAGGTAACGAGGATATATATGGCCTTGCAGATCCTTCTTAGGACAAGTCTGTCATTATCCAAAATTCCCTTGTGCCCTGGTACCCAAAATATCAAGTTGTAGTTTCCTCGGGTTTTGGAGATTTTTGGGCTGTTTCTTCTTTCTCATTGATAACCTACAAACGTGGTCATTGGGGTTCGATTCTCACGTCTGTTCTGGACTTTTCAAATCTGAAAATTGACATGACAATGCTTTATGGGATATCAGATTTCAGCGACTGAATTTGTTGATCCCAACCCTCTTCCAAATATGCCCATGTGCAGATGTTTTCTGAGATGGGAAATTGTTATATCAGCTACTTTACACACTAGAGAGAAATCATTTCTCTGTACAATAGTAGTGATTATGTTTTGATCTGCAGAGTGTTAGTATTGTTTTTATGCCACTTTTACATAATCTGCCTGGTTAATATTGTCAATTTCTTCAGATGAATATAATCAAATATCCATTGGAGAAAACTACTACGTTTATTTTTGTTTACTGTCTTAAAATAATAAAAATAAAGTCTATAATGTGACGTTTTAATCATCTACCAAAGTGTCTCTGATAATGTTTGTGATCCTGAAAAGATGAATTGGTAGCAAATCCTTTTTCGTTATAAGAGCATCCATCTGTTCTGATGTTCAAAGTAATGCATCCAATATGTATGAAGTTTTTTATACTGTGTTGAAAAAATGTTATCTGTTTCAAATCTTACAATTTAGTCTTTAAAATACTTTGCTACTTTGCCCGGCTTCAATCAAGTTTAATGCAGATACAGTATTTAAACATTTATTCTCATTTTAAAATTCTCCAAATAAGTAATCCTGAAGAGCAAACCTTTCCGGTTGCTACAGTTATCAGATGTCCTAAATGCAGCAGTTGCATAATAACGTATAGGTTTTTAATAATGAATACAAAATAACAATATAATACATATGTAATGACAAAAAATAATACAGTCATCTTATTCAACTGATTAGTCCAAGCTTTACAACTTTCAGGTGTTTTAGGAATGTCAGGTACATATTTGCTGATCCAGTCGAGATGAGGGCAAATGTACATGTAAGCACTCTGCGATTTCCCACATTCTTTTTCATTAGCACCAACATTCGTTTGTGCACAATTATCAGCTTCATATATGAAATGACCGATACCGACACCTTTTCCATCGCACACTAACGGTGCACCCATGTCACCTTTGCACAGGCCACGGGTTTTTTCATTCAGGCAGACCAACCTTCGATTTTGAAATCTAAAAAGTGATTGACATCAATTTGTGAGTTATAAAAAAAGGGAATTGATTAAACAGTCTTACGATCTTAAACATGGGCAACCATGATCGCCATGGACTGCCTTGACTGAAAGAGTTTTGAGAATGTTGGTAGGTGAAGATTTTATTGAATTAAGACCATATCCTGATGTGGTGCAATCCAACCCTATGCTAGTAGTAGCATTCTGAGGCCAGGGAGTATTAGAGAGAGGTAAAATGGATATTGATGTACCATCAATTGACAATTCCTTACTGAGCTAAAAATTTGTATTGTACAGTGCTACACAATTACAAGATAATACAAAGAAATAACTTAGAAATTACTTTTATAAGGCCTAAATCATATTTTGAAATTTTTTCTTCTTCGTATTTATCATGACAAATGGTTTCACTTGGTGCTATTCCACTTGATGCGTTAATACTCTCTGTCGGTGGGAACACCTAAACAAAATGAATCAAATATTTAATATATTTTGTTATTGTAGTGTTATGTATGTTATATATTAGTTTGCTGAATTGCTGTAACTGTTATATAATTTGTAGATATAAATATGTGTTCCCTAAGTTTTACAGGATTATTACCAAAACACTTTGCTTTTTAATACACTGGGCTGCTGTCAGGATCCACGATTTGTGAATTATCATCCCTGCACACCACTGACTTTTATTTGTAAAACCAATATTCACCACATAAGGGACTTTAAAGTCGTCTAGACCACCAGCCATTCTCGATTCTATTTTGAATATTTCTTCTTTGGAAAACTGGTATCCTTGATTGAAAGGAAATGAAGACAGGAAAACGAAAGCAATTAAGAATACTTTAAATATTTTAAAGCGGGTTTTAATGAAGTTTTCTTTTTCTGTAGTTAAATGTTGGACAATGAAATCCATTAAATAAGAACAAGTTTAAAATAGAAAAGAAGTTTATTATTGTTAATATTTCATATAAAATAAATCAGTTGGTTTGAAAAAGTCATATATACTATAAACATATATGTAATATACACATTCGAAAAGAAACAAGAAAAACAAGCATAACATTAAATATTAGATTAGAAATATATTCTATGACAAATGAGTAAATTAATCATGAAATGGTAGGAAGTTTGTTATTGTTAAAGAGAAATTCTGAAGTGAAGGAAAGCGAAAACAATCTAGATGTTTTATTTAACAAACTTATCTCTTTTAAAAAAAAAAAAATCATATGATCAATTCTTCAATTTTTGCACAACCAAATTTCATGTTGTTACAAATAAACTACAATGAACAGCTATTTTCACATACAAAATCTCCCATTGGAGGTAATGATCAACATATTCGGCCATTTACCATACAATGAAATCTGCACTTTAATCAACGAATGTTTATTGTTCCAAAAAGCAGTTTGCTTACATATGAAATTTTCTATTGTTCGGCTAAAGAATGTACTTCAGAGCGAGTTGCACAGATTCACGTTCAAATTGAGAAATGTGCCATTGAATGAGGAACATTTGAGAATAGATTACATGAAATCTTTGCTTTCCTTAAGAATGTTGTCCACTGAAGTTGATGTCCTTATTGCAAAAGTGTGGAGGTACACAAAATGGCAAAAAGCATGGATCATCCTTTGCCCTCGTCTTTCCCCTGTGCTGAAGCAGTTTGAAGAAGTTATTTCAAGTCAGACACGAGACAGCAAGAGAGTGCGTGAGTTCAATTCATTTACTTTGCCCATTATTCTAAATGAATTTTATAACTTCTTAAATGAACTTGAAAATAACTTGGAAGACGTCCTGCATTGCGAAACACAAGAAGAGATACCTTTTGAAACTAAAGTCATTGACATTCTTACTTGTTGCCCTTCCATAAATTTCCAACTCGGTCTACAAAAAAAAATCGATAAAAAACATTACCATATTTATGGTTATTTTAAATTCCCAGGTGTAAAGCCAATTTTTCAGGTGCCAGATGTTCACAATTCACAACTGACAAATGAGCAAAAAAGGAAAAAAGTTCTTAAATACTTAAGAGAAAGTATTCAATGGTCTAATGCCACTTTTTTAAATGGCCTTGCTAATCGGATAATTGACCTAGAAATGGGTCTGCTGATATATATCATGACAAACGAGGAAAGGGACTTTCTTATAGACAAGATACAAGAGTTGTATGCCAAAATAACAGAAAACCCATATCAGCCTATTTTAAAGTCAATAGATTTAGTATTTGACGGTGAAAACACTATTTGGAATGAGTATTATTTAAGGATAAACTCCTATAATATAAATTTGACAGGACTCACATGCATTATCGATATACCACATCATGATACAAGGTGGCTTCCACTGTCCTTGCCTTATCTAAGAGGACGCAGGACTATTCCAGAGCAATTAGAAACTTTCGAAGTGGATTTGGGAAAAGTTGGATCACATTTTTGTGTGAATGGAGAGAGTGAACAAGAGGATTCAAACGTTTTAAAAGGGCCAGATATAGAAATGAAACCAAAGCTTCAGATTATTATCCACTACAGGGAAGGGTTAAACAGTACTCCTGCTGAAGCAATTGTCGATGTAGGATATAACGACTCGGGAGAACCGTTTCTAAATACACACAACATTCAGTCTGAACCGTTTGAGGATTCTATAGAATCAGGAAGTGATTAAAATGTGGATTCCGTTCAATAAAATATTTAAAAAAGGTTTAATCATTGGTTAATTTATTCACTTAAGAATTTCATGCAATTTATGTGTGTCAAAAAAACCTTCAATGTGTGCATATGTTCATCCCATGTTTATTCAAAATGGAAAAAATTACAATTATAATTTTTATTATCATATTATGCTATGATTCTATAGTCTGTCCAGTTCTGAATATGTCAAACAATGTTATTGATATAAAATCACTTCCAAGAATTGCTGCAGGAGATTATACAAGAATTGAGGAAGTCCCTTACATTGTTAGAATCAGTGCAGTATATAGGATATGCACAGGTGCTGTTATTCACACTTCTTGGGTTTTGACTGCAGCCCACTGTATATTCACACCATTAACACCTGAAAAAATGAAGGTAGGATTGAATTAACTGTTGCCATTTAGTACATAGATTACTTTAAATTGACAGCTATTTATTTTTTTGGGTGTGCCAAATGCTTAAATTCATGTGATAATAATGCAGATAAAAGAAGATAAAACTTGTAAATTAATTGTTGTATAATTTATTAGCCCTACAATTATGATGAACAATTTTAAAGACTTGAGAATTTGAGTGAAAAGTGATTGAGATTGACGATCTTCACATTTTTACTTATCAGAAAAAAATTAACACATTTCAACAAACTATAACAGGATATTTCAACATGAAATATTTATTTATATTAATATCATTATTAATTATATGTTTATATTTATGTTCTATTTTAATATCAGATTCTTGCTGGAATTGATGATATTTCAAATGAAAATAAAAGCCAGAGACGGGTAGCAGAAAAAATAGTGGTACACAAATTGTATGTCAAAAACGGTGTTGGTTTATCCGATTTGGCGCTTATTAAGGTAACAAAATTATATATTGTGCTATTTATATTAAATCAGTTAAAATTATTAATTTATTTTCAGGTGAACAAACCCTTTATATTGAATACAAAGGTTGCAATTTTAAATCTTTCAAATGAAATATGGCCGCAAGACGAGAAGTTTCAATATAACAGGCCATGTTTTGTGGTAGGATGGGGATCTGAAAAAGCTGGTAAAAAGGGTTCGCCACTGCTTAGAAAGCTCACATTAACAGCCAGGCATGGACCTGAAGGGTGTGACTGCTGGAACATGTAAGTGGATTACAATTATAAAAGGTCACTTATTAAAATTGAGGTTAAAGTTATAACCTATAAACTTTTAATTTCAGGGTACAGAACAGAAATTTAGTTTGTTTGAATGCAAACAAGGGAAAAGGCATCTGCTCGGGGGATTCTGGAGGTCCTTTAGTTTGTGACAACAAGGGTGTTGGTGTCGCGCATATTATTTACAGAACCAAAGGTTGCCATCTTACGGAATATTATAATACTTTTTTAAAGCGCAAATTGGAATGTGAAGGTGCCACCGGTGCTTACATGTATTTATGTCCATATTTAGATTGGGTTAATGAGCACATACCAAACACCCCAATGACTCCAATTAACTGTAAAGGATCAGTGATTGAAAACAAACATCTAAAATTATTTATTTTCTTTAATTTAATTATATCGCAATTAATAATTTTATAATTTTTTGCATTTTCCCCATAATGGTATAGTCTCTCAAATATATGCCTAATTTTTTATTTTATGGTTTAAATTGGTAGCTGGTGTTTAGAAAGGCCTTTGTTGAAAAATCATTAATTTTTATAATGCGCGCGCACACACACACACACGCACACACACACACATGTGCCATCTCCTTACGATTTTCCATGATAGAACCTCGTCCTCATCCAAGTGTCCTTGTATTCTTGAACCTCCTGGCTTCCCATATCCAGCTTGCCAAACAGTTGCTTCAATTTGTCATTCTTGCGTACCATTCGCCGTTTACACACTTCAGGCTGAATATCTTTCCCATGTTTTGCTAGCAAACACAACTAACTATTGGCCTTATAATCTCTTTGTAAACTGCAACCTTAGCCTTGCAAGATAGGTGCTTGATCTACAGTGCCTTTTGTACTGCAAACATCTATTTCCTGCTTTCTTGCTTTATTTCTGCTTTTACAATATTATTATTTGATACTAAGGAACTACTGGGAATCCAAATTCAACTTGTCCTTCTCCACATCCATGGGTTCTCGAGGTGTTCATATAATTAGATTTACCCTTGTTAATTTTCAGACTGCACTTCTTGCAGTTCCTGATGTGCTCCTCCTAGTGCAGCCTTAGATTAAGAGATAAAGATTACTAATGTGACCAAAGCCCTAACTGTGATTCATTATTGTCTTATCAGGGTGATTTTTAAAAACGTCCCCATAGAGATTCCTCTTTGTTTTTGTTAGGCTTGGCTTTCTTTGCAGTATTTGTTATTTTAGTAACGAGGGGATAGTCATTGAATTTTCTGTATAATGTATGTAGAACATGTTCCCTTCATGCATGCCTCTTTTTTATCAAGTATCTTTTGGCCCATACTATGGCAAGATAGCAAGGATTGGTGGATACTACGCAAGAGCAAAAAACAACTCCTGGAAGGCCTTCAGTATCGAAATTAACCATGTAAATTGAATTGTTCTTTAACTGGCTAAAAGCTTTAAAAAAACTTCGTCTAAAATGACATTTTCCCTTTTTCATGAGCGTCTGGCACCATCTATAATTTGGTGTATGAAGTTGAACAGATTGGGTGGGGACGTGCTGCTTCATGGTTTCAACAGGAGAGGCAGCACAAGAGAGCATCCCTCCCTTCTTGATTATATATTAGGGAGTACTATCCTCGCTACCAAAAACCTCCCCTACCCATAACACTCCCCTCTCGCTGTTTTATGCCTTTCTCCCTTTAATCTTCAGTTCCAAACGTCATGTGAGTGGGAATCCTGTGCATCTAGGGATGGAAGGCAGCTTGGACCGTTCAGGGTGGAAATTTTGGTGGCACATTGAGAAATTTTACAGCCTGGAGGCTCCCTAAGCTTCACTGGTACAGTCAGCTAGAAACGCTTTCCACATAAAAATGTTATAAAAATTAAAACATCACATAATAAGGTTTTTGCAGTTAAATATTTCTTGCTGATTATTTATTTGATGAGTTTTTTAAATATTCGACCGGCTTATGCATAAGAATAAAAAAATGGCTTCGAAGCAAGGCAAGTCTGCTGCCACCCTGCAGGATAGCTCCCCTGACTTGAGTCTGAAGCTCCGGAGGGGCTCCAGCGATTCTAGGGACAGCTTTTATATGGATTTTGCTCAGGGCATCGACTCGGACATAGAAGAAGTCGCAGCCACCACCTCCGGCTTCATCCATCAAGACATAACGGATGATGCTTCGACACCGACTGCAGCAACTGTCAAGGAGGATGGGCTTTGGTAAGTGATTAAGTTGTCACTTGCTGATATTTAGCCGAGCCGGCTTCTAATTGATGGCTTCCCTATTAAAGGGAATTTAATACAAATTATAAATTAATTCCTGTCATATTAAATTGAAGCACTTTACTTCTATTATTTTTTTAAACAATTTTTTGTAAAATATTCTGTTAAATCTAGCATGCAATTGACAATATTATTACAAAAATTCATATTGATTTGTACTTGACAAGAGGACTTTTGTCAAGCGTTAAGTCATTGAACATGAAGCACCCTCAGACCTTTCTTTCTATTTACATTTAGAAATAATTTGAAATGCAATTTTAATTAAAATAATTTAATTAAAAAAAAGATAATTCAATAAATTCTAAAGTCAAACTTGCAAATTTTGGGTGGAAATTTATAGTTCAGAATAATTTTGTTTTTAAAATTTGAAAAAATGATTTTATGGATAACTTAAATTGTTCTATTTGTAAATGTAGAAGAAATTACCATAATAAAATTTTGTCTTAAACTTGCATGTGCTTTGAGAAATTTTTTCAGCTTGGTAAACTTGTAAAAGTATTTATTTGCGAGAATGGTTGGCCGTTTAACCGAGACCCAAGCTAAATAAAGCATTTTTGACTACGCCTACATATATCAAACACTCAATAACTTCATGGAAAGAATTTGATAATAATATTCTAATAATTTTTAATAGGTAAGGCATTTTAGGACAAAATTGTAAGATTTTAACTTGGTAAAATTTTAAGTTTTTTTGTCTTCTTTCAAATAATTTTATATATATTAAATGGCCGGCTTAAAGTATTTATATTCGCGAATGGCCGGCCCTTTAACATCCCCGAGAGTAAATAACGAATTTTGGACTAAATCTAGATATACCTAACACTGGAAACCTGTAAGGAAACAGTTTTATAATAAAATTTTAAAAAACAAACACTATTAAAAAATATTTTCAACATGAAAATAAATTCACCGTTTTATTCAATCTTTAAAATTCAAAGGACTATTAGTATACATTTAGAATTTTAGGTGCAAAATTAATTTTATTTACGATCGCCAAACCCTGAAAATGTTTGAAAATGGAAAATAAATAATTGAATCCATCATAGAACGTAGTCAAATTTTGTAACTTTTAAAACTTGCACGCTTTCTTTTGTAATAAATGTCCCTTGTATTAATCGGTTTAAACTTAACGCGTGTTATTTGTTGAGCTATTTAAAAATAAATGTATTGCATAAAAGTAGGGCGAATAAGTGATTAATGCCGTGAAAAACATGATATTGTTGAAACTTCATGTTTTATTTTTTTAAACAATGTTTTTGGTCTGATTCGACCTCTTCAAAACATGCACAGGAAGAACAATTTTTCTGTGTCCGTTACTGAAATAACCAATCATAATTTTACTAAAATATTGTAACTTCATTGTTGGAGCTGAACTTCTAGAACAAATAATGGGTTCTGTGTATAAAATGAGAGAAATAAGCGTGACAAGCTGATTCGATGTATTTAATTTCTATTTAATTTCCCCCGCGAAAATACATAACAAATCGATTAAATTATATTTGCTCAGAAAGTCAGATGCTTGTGAAAAGTACAAGTCTTCTACGATAAGGCTAATCTAACTCTTCATTATCGCTCAGACAATTGTAAAAATATTTACACAATCAATAATTTATATTTTAGTCAAAACTATGTATTTTGGAGCTAACAGGTTGTTTAAACATATGAAATTTTCAGTGATGTTCATGAAACCTACAAAACGTAAAATATCCGATATTCCTGTTTCATACAAAGAAATTAGTCTAATACTTGTCTATGCACACAATAATTAAAAAAACTAAAAATTTGTTCAAATTATTATGATATTTTAATTATAATTAAAGTAAATCACGTCTCTTTCATTCAATAGTGAACTTAAAATATTTATAATTCTTCCTTGACGTTACATATTATATTTTACCATAATTTCATACACTGACTTCATAAACTCAAGCCTGAAATACAAAGTTGAAGAAAACCGTTGGATGTTTAACATCGAACAGTACCACATCTATAAATTTCGGTATAGAAATTTATACGGTCCTTTATATTTTAAATTTGTCGAGTGAACAGAGTAGAACTGCCTGAAACTTTTACGTTCACTATTCCATCTGAAAATACAGGTCATTTAACATTAAAATGTGTTAGCCTCCTAGATTTTTAAAAGATTAATAATTTTTTAATAACTTGGCCCATTTAAACAATTGTTTAATTACGATTTTATTTTATTTTATAAATGATAATATCTTTATTATACTATTATTTATTCCAGAGCATTAACTATTCTTGTCCCAAGAAATATCTACGTGCTTTTAAAAACTTTCCGTTATGATCTCAGGCCTACCATCAAATTGTAATATACAACATTCAAATTATATTATTTTTTTTGTAATATTTTGTCTACTTGAAAGAACAGAATGCGGTTTTATAAACGTTGATCCTTTTAATAAAATTATTTCAATCGTCCTTGTTAAAAAAATAATAATAATGTGATTACTGAAGATGTAATGAACTCGAAATATTCTAGAAAGGACCCTGTTGGAGTCCAGCAAATTGGAAAAGAAGTAATAAGCTTTAATTGGTACCCTCTGACTATGCTTAATTAGTCGGATTAAGTTTGTCGGAACTCTAAAAGATCCCATCCTAGTTTAAATTAAAGCCCATAACAGAATAGACCTAGTTTAATCGGACCATTTTTGCCTTTATTTTGGAAATAAGTATCATTAATACGTGTTTAAAAAGATCAGAAGCCAAAATAAAAAAGCCATTGTTAAATAAAACGCTAGGTTATATTGAAAAATTATGTTCAATCAATTTAATATTATTCATAAGGAAATATATTAAATAATTTATACGTTAATAATTATGATATTTCATCTTCGGGCCGCGGGGTGATGAACCTGAAATTATTTCGTTTCCGATCATTTGGCAAATGTCGAAATCGATCAAACTTATGACAGTCAATTAAATTAAATTCAGCTAGCTACTTTTAAGATGATTTCTTTTGGTCTTGAGATAAAGCTTTTTTTACTATCGGTTCCATAAATTTCATCTTATCTGTACGTTTTTCAGATCTATCAATCACGATCAAAACTGAAAATATGTTAGTTTTGCTGTGGTCATTTTTGTATATTGCGCAACATAATCTGTCCTAATCAGATATAAGTAAAAGATTATGGTATGGATAGAACATATTCTGACCTGAAGATTTAATTAATAAAGAAAAAGTATGTAAATTATTGTTTTATACAAAGAGGAAATTAATTGTGCTAAAACTAGTTCACATAATTATTTACTTCTAATTTAGTTAGTAAAAAATTCTTTGAATTTAAATTAATTCCTGGTTTGATTTTGTCCTTAGAGATAGTGTCCTTGTGAAGAAAAGAATAGATTAGATTTTCCCAGGGGGTAAATAAATAGAAACTGGTTCCAGTCGACACAAATCTTATCAGAAATACCCGGTCGGACTTCATTATTTTGCGTGTCGGACTCATTACCATTGCGTGCCCTATACACTTTGATTTTATAATTACATAGGAACGAGAGAGAGAGAGAGAGAGAGAGAGAGAGAGAGAGAGAGAGTGTGTGAGAGGAAGAAAAATCCCCCCCTCTTTCTAACTTCACATCACCACCCGCCTATTTTATTATTATGTTATTGAGGATTTCTTAATTCGTTAACAAAGAGGGACGGTTAACAATGTGAGGGTGGTGTGTTCACTATTACAAGTTATAAGCCAGCCCCCTAATTTTTTGTGCTTCTCACATGTTCCAAAAGGCCCAAATGGTATCCATGAATGGTTGCCGACCTTTGCTCTTTTGGGCTTTATAAATACTTATTAGAACATTAAATAAGCCGTCTTGCATTTTAAGCTTTATTCGGTTATTAATTACGCTTTTAAAATACGTTTTTAATCTGGAAGAGGTAGATCTTAGTTTTATCACATCTGGTAAACAAATTTGAACCTATTGAAATAAAAACATGTTATCTGTTATGAACAGAAAAATTACGGTTATTATTAATCTTTGGGTAAGGAATTGGTACAGATAAAAAAGTCAGTGTCACGAGCGGGATTCGAACCCACAACCTTCGGCTGAATACGCTGCTCTACCACTTGAGCTATCATGACTTCGATCCAGTCGACCACCAACTTCCTATCTCAACCCAACTTTCCGTATTTTTCATCCTTTTTGCGATTTTTCAAGTGTTGTGTAACATATTCGATTCTCGGCGATAAATGAAATTGTCGCGGAGACCTTTAGTGAAGATATACTTCATTTTACTAATTAAATCCATCAGATTTCTTGGTCCAATTGACCAAATAATTTCTTTCATTTAATTAATATTTGTGTAAGGTATTGGTTGATATAAAAATGTCAGTGTCACGATCGGGAGGAGAGGTCCGAAGTGTTCGTCATACCTGGGGGTATCCAGCTAAGCGGATTCTTACTTGACTTTTTTAAACGATAGCTGAAGTGGTAGAGCAACGGCATATTAGCCGAAGGTCGTGGGTTCGAATCCCTCTCGTGTCACTGACTTTTTTTATCTTATCTTATCAATACCTTACACAAAGATTAATTCATTGAAAGAAGTTATTTGATCAATTGGACAACGAAATCTAATGGATTTAATTACTGTTATTGTTATCAAAATGTTATTTATATCATAAAGAGTTTCTTGCTGAAAATTGCATTAGGTTATTGATTAGGTCCGTCTTGACTCGCATGTTTGGTTATTTCTGGAAGACGGACCCAACAAGTGACACGATACCGGTCCAGCATGAGTTCACCAACTCACAGAACAACACTCTGCATCGACTCATAAGAGTTTATCCTTTTTTTTTAAAATAAAAACTCAGCGAACATTCAAAAATATGTAGTTTGGGCGTTTCCAATAATTGTTGATCCCTTTTCAGCTTCCTATAATCTTCAGTGCAATATACAAACTTATAAAAAGACAGGTTGTCACTGCAGACCACACCGAGAAATCTAACAATTTATATATTGGGTGTTCGGCTACTCGTGTTAAAAACGTTGCTTGTAGCTTGTACATTTAAAATTGAACCAAAATGTCCCAATTAATTGTGGTCCGAATCTCAACAGTTTCGAAGTTATTCCCCCTCTCCGAATTTTTAAGATTTCACGACCTTGCTTCAAATAAACAATGAAAACTCCAAAACAGAAAGGTTTTGGACAAATTCGTTCTCACCGTTGAAAAGTACGTTAAATTTTCAATAAGATGTGATCAATGCTAAACTTGTAAAGGCTGGTGAATTAAGCGTTTTAATAGCTGGAATTTCGAAAAAAAATTATTTTTTTCAATGTTGAAAAACTTACTATGGTGATTCCAAACTACTATTTCCAAACCTAGAGATAAGCAAATTTCAGAAACGTACTCTATTTAATATCCTTGTTAGTTGTATAATAGCTTATTAATTACTTTTTTCAAAGATGAAGAAATTGATGAAGGAAAGGTAACAACCGGGGGTTGTCAGATTGGTAAGGTGGCAAAATAAAATAAAAAATGTAAGGAAATTTTGAAAGAATTTAAGAAACGTTTTTTAATTTGGGTTCGAAACCAAAATAGTTCAATTGTCTACTTATTTACCAACACGACTGCAATTTTGGTTAAAGGATTATTGCATTATTATTTCCCGGAATAAAAGAATTTTACGATCACCCTGTATAAAACATTTCCACCATTGAATGACAGAAAAGGTACAGTACAAACCGCTGGATCTGAAGGGCTGACATTCCTATAGACGAGGTTGTTCATTTATCGACCAACTGTGATTATAATCTGTTTTGGGATGTTATGGGGTATGTGGTCCATCAATGAATCATGAAACATTAGGCAACTGTATAATATAGTTTCATGATGATATGATTCATTGAAGAACCACATAACCACCCATAAGAATCACAAATCCCAAAAAACATTGCTATAATGGCATGGATAGGCGGCAAGAAAAGATTTCTTGAAATTCTATCCCTATGGACAATTTTATACCATTATATTAGAAAGCCACACTAGTCATAGCATTAGAAAGGTACATTAAAACAAAATCCCGCGTGGACGAAATCGGGGTAAATGCTAGTGTTTATACAATAGTTCGGATCATCCCATATTTTTTTGGTGACTCGTTGTTTTGATGTAACAGAGGCGTTTCGAATTCTCGACATCTTCAGTGCTATTTACAAACTAGTAAAGCGAGACTAGGTAGGCCAAAATGATCAGAACCACCAAACTTCAGATTTATCACCCCGCAGACTTCCAAGAGTACATTTAGATTCAACGCTAACTCATCCTTAAATACATTATTTCCTATTTTCATTCCAGTCACCAAATTAGAGTGGTAGAGTACTCGATATTCGTATATATAACTAGGATAGGACTCCTACATAACTAACCTATTTGTGGTCAATGGGTACTCAATAATCCGCTGTCAGCTCTGTCACATTACGCATTTACGCCAATCAATACATTCACACTTAATACACGCAATGTACACAAAAAAACCGTTTTATCCAAAAATCGGAACAGTGGAGCCTGTTACTAGCTGCCGTGCTCAAGCACAATTCCTTTATTGGGGTAGAGTTCCTCTTTTTTTATGGAGCAAAAGAATTGCACCCTTCAATTAGGTGGGACACAGCGAGCAACCTTTCTCTACATGCTCTGGCCCAAAAGTGGATGTCCGTGTGACATTCGGACAGACTATCTTTAATCGGGTAAAGATGGTTCATAAAATCCTCCGCGTGCTCTTGATGAGAGCTTCTCTGCCAAAAAAGTATTGTCAAAAATACTGTTTTAATTATATTACTTTCAAAGTTAAATATTGAATATCAAATATATTACAAATCGTACGATTTTGTTTTAATATTACACAAACTGTGGTGAAAAATTGGGTTTTATTCGATTCATAATTTTATTCTTTACTATATTTGACTTGTTGCCCTTGTTTTTATGTGCTTACTTTGTGCTTGTCTTGGTTATCGAGGTTTCATGTGCACTTTTTTAAAAACTTTGTCCTACTGTACAGTTGATATTTTACATAGTTAAAAAGTTTAAATTTTGTAAATTCAGGAATTCCATAAACATTATTTCGTTTTGTTGTATTTGCCTTGAAATTGCCTAGATAACACTAATCTGAAACAACCTTTCAGAAAAAAGTAAACTATATTAAAAATAGTACTACTAATCTTAATTAATCAAGCTATCGTTATCTATTTATTATTATCTTTTTTCGAAATGTATTTCTTGTTTATATAGTATTATTATATTCTGTTTTTATCGGAATGTTTTTTCTTTATTTCTAAGCTATTGATGGTGGAGAAAGGAAGTTGAAAAGGGGTGCCGGTTGATATTCAATTTAAAATGTTTTATGACCCATTGTGGCTTTCTATTTGCCATTTTGACGTCTTGGTTTGCTTTCTCCGTTATCGCCTCTTCCAACCCTTCTGCCCTGTCGACGGTGCCGAACTTTATCAACCCCCGGCGGGCCCGTCCATTTCCAATACCTTTATCTTGATATGCAACGGAAAAAACCTGCCTTGAAAGGCCAATCGAGGCAAATTGTAAAGACAGTGGGAAGGTGTAGTTTTTAAATTGGTGTAATTTACTCTGATTGAGGGAGGGGGCAGACGTGGAGGCAATAGGGTTGCATCAATCCGTTTGCAACATGCACGCTCTGTAAATAAATCACAGTCGTCAGTTTGATGTTTTTCCCTCGGATTAATTAACCACCCGCGCCGCACTAATATTTCAACCGCTTTCGGCCGTACTTGCATTTCAAATTGGTTTCAATTGTTTACGCCACCTCGCCGCCGCCGTCTCAGACGTTCGTTACCGATGATGAGGATACAAGAAGTACCAGAGTCCAACTCGTAAGTAAACTAAGTCTGTCGGCTTCGAAATTATGTATCCTGTGGTGATTTTGAGATTAAAATGCCCTTGTCTTGACACAAGTAGTCTATTAGTCAACTACCGGCATATCACTTTCTATTGAACAATTGGCTGTGTGATCCACTCCACCACATCCGATCAAAGATAACTCTTTCCAGACAATTAAACTTGTCAAGATAATTCTTAGAAATGTGCATTTTTAAGATATTTTGATTAATAGAAATGTGACTAAAGAAATTCGATAGTTCGTCACTTTTTTTCCCTTTACAGAAAACTAGCTGATCTGCCGCTGTTACCAATATCATAAGTCATAATATTGGACTTATCTTAAAATCAAATCTAGTGGGATGCTATATTTTTCTTCTTAGTTTCTTCCTGATTATTTAATCCCTCACACTCATATTGTTTCTTTGCTGCCAGTTGGTGTAATTTAGTACGTTATATTCTGTAACTTCATTACAACAGTTCGATTTACAAGATAGTCGGAAACCGGAGCAATTGGATTGGTGTCAACAAAGTTAGAATTAAAGGAAAGTTTCCAACTCCGGCCCTCTTGAAAATAAAACCCTCTCCTATCGCCATGTGAGAAAATTCAGCTTTTCGTTTCCCAACGGCGCAGGTTCAAATTCGCTTTGAAACTCGAATCTGGATGGGAAATGTACTAAACAACACGGTGAAAAATTATTTGAAATGACACCAAAACACTCTGACTATAGGAAAATAAGAAAAAAGTCAAACATTGACATTTAAAGAGCAATGTGGATAGAGAGGCAGAGGGGGAGAAATATAACATAACAACCAAATGTATCTTTCTAAACATTTTCATATCATGTTTGTGAAGTATTATGAAAAACTTGGCCTTTTATTTTGACACTGGTTGCAAACGCAGATTTTCGCGAAGAATCTGCTGGTACTGTCAGAATTTTACTCAGTTAGCGTGTTAAGCCGACTGATGATCAACTTTGCTTTACAAAATTTAAAAAAAAATTTCGTCACAGTTGAAAAGTTCTTTACATCATTAAAACAGCAGACTCAAAAATTCATCTATTTGTTCGGTAAATGTTGAAGTTTGCCTTCAGAACACGATAATTTCAATTTATCATGTTGTAGCTGGTTTAAAAAATGGAGAAAATTGAAAATTTAATTGAATAAAACATGAAAATTAAATTTCTGGTAATTTTTTAAAACAACAGTTTAACAACCACAATTTTTTAAATGTATATTTAAAAATTAAACAAAAACCGTCACGATAAATTTAAATTATCGAGTTCTGAAGGAAAATTTCAATAGATCTAGAATGCAACAATTAATTTTTGAGGATGATTTTTTCACTCATTTTAAATTTAAAATCCTTTTTATCCTAAAAGGTATACCGGAAACTCAAAAATTCATTGATTTTTGTCTGAAGATATCGTAATTTTTCTTCAGTAGTAGATAATTTCAATTTATAGCTTAACTGGAAATTTATTTCAATTCATGATAATTTAAATTCCCATTTATTTAAACCTATCGAAATCAGAATGAAAAATGAAAACTGCAAAATAGCTCCTGTATAAATATCATTTTTTCACACATTTGACAGTCCGTTTTATTGTAAAAAAATTAAACCAGAAACTCAAAATGGAATAATCTTTCCTATGAGTTCTCAAGGAAGACGTCAATGCTTCCAGAATTTCAATTGCAATCCAGTCGATTTTTCAGGATGAATTTTTTCCATTCATTTTTTCCTCCTTTTTTATTCTTAAAAGAAATGTAACAGAGACTCAAAAATTCGTCTATTTGTTCTGCATAATTTCAATTTATTCAATTAGTCAAAAAAGGAGAAATTTGCAACTTTATTTAAAAACGTTAACTTTAAACACCAACAATTCAGTTTACTTCGATAAATCCAGAACGAATCGATGCATGTTTGAAGATGCATTTTTTAAAAAAAGGTTTTGAAAGTCCTTTTTACTTCAAAATCCCTTGGAAAGATATATTTTGAGTTTCTGATATATTTCATTTCTAGAATAAAAAGGGCTTTCAACAAATGAGTGAAAAAATCATCCTGATTCGTGGATTCATCGTGGAGCTATTGAAGTTTTCCTTCAGAACTAGCTATCTTGGAATTATCGTGTAACAATTAAAAAACCAATAAAATTGAATATTTAATTTAATAAAACATGAAAATTTAATTTGTTTTGATTTGTTTAAACTTAACTTTAAACAACCACAACAATAATCCGTTACAATATATTATTGAAATTACCGAGTTCTGAACGAAAACTTCAAAGGTCCATGAAAGAAGATTTTTTTTCATACATTTGAAAATCCTGTCCATTCTAAAACAAATATTGCATACTAAAAGCTCAAAAATTCATCGATGCATTGAAATTTTCCATCAGAAGCAGATAATTTAAATTTACCACGTAACTGGGAAAAAAAAAGAAAATTCAATTGAATAAAACATGAAAATCATTTGTGTTGGTTTTTTAAATCTAAATTTAAACAACAATCAGTTAGCTACTCCATAAACTGAAATTACAGAGTTCTGAACGAAAACTTCAAAATCACTGGAACGAATCAATGAATTTTTTTCACACATTGTGAAAGTCCTTTTTATTCTAAAAAATAATAAAAAAATAAATAATATAATCTAACAATAAGATTATAAACCAAACAAAATTACAAATAGTTAAGTTTAATGCTGTTTATTATTTTAGATCGTCATTTTGCATTGTTTTATGCAATATTTTATTACGGAATGATTTCTAGACAGGGGCATACCACTACAAGTTGGTAGGTCATTTTAAAGAATATTCGTTCAAAATAAATGTTGAATTTTGTTCGGAAATAAAATCAGGAAAACGTATTTATTTCAACGTTATTTACTATTAGGTAATCTACAGGGAAAAGCCAATCAAAATCAGCTTGGATGTTATGTAATAATACTAGATTAATTTGATCGTTTTGAACATGGAAGCGGTGGTCTTTATTTTATGAGTAATAATACAATTTTAATGTAAAATACAAGTCCTTGACTTATTAGGATTTGTTTATGGAGAAAATCAAGTGTATATCTGAATGTTATGCGCGGAACGATTTATTCCGGTTCAAGCCCTGTAATCCGACGTCCACCGACTAAAGGGTTGAAACGGAAAACATTTTCCGCCTCATAGAAAGAAGTTAAAAATGTTAGAAAATTCAATTAATGAAGGCGCATGTTTTCATTTATTTCACCCCCAGCTTCCGTGGATGGTAATAACTTGTTATTTTGCACGAACATCATCACCTGAATTAAACCGAGTTCGGGGTGTTTTAATTCGATATCGAATGTTGTAAAGAAACGTAGGGGGATGTGCCGGAAATGGGCCGGTAACAGCCTGCTTTATGACTTTGGAGGGTAATGACTGAAGCCATGTGCCGATCCGTTTTGGTGGGGGATCCAAAACTTGGTTTATATTCAGCTGTCAACGAGAAACGCCGGTTTATTTTTAACAAGATACTTACAGGGCGGTTGGGCCCATTGAAATCACCGTTTCATTCTCTTCCTTTATCAAAGCGAAGAATGGATTTTGAAGTACGCGGTGGGAAATTTCCGGCCGCCTCCATTTTGGCTTTTTCTCTGTTCCTCTTTTCCAATTGGCCTCCTGCCCGTGCGGGCCACTGGGTAGAAAACGCGATCCATTTGCTTCAGAGATCTTCCATGATATTGCTAAAAGTTCTGTCAGGTCATGTTCAAAACAATACTTACAAAAGATTATGAACTTTACAATTTAAAAAAATAAACTCTCAATTCTCATTTAAATTTACACAAATCTAATCCAATTTTAAAAGTCCATTCTACAATGGGTATTGACAGAGTTTACATTTTGGATATTTGTTGTTATTAAATCAACTATGTATTGTGCGGCGAAAATAAAATATGACCAGACTAAAATGCACTTGTTATGATAAAAAAAGACTTGAAGCCAACTTAATTCACGTCCTTGATTCCTCAAGCTGACCTCTTTCATTCTGCTTAGAATATGTCTAGAATTTAATACACTGCAGGCAAAAAATTACACCTACTGTAATAAAACACGTTTAATAATTGAGTCTTTGCCTCAAAAAAAAAAAATAAATAAAATAAAATAAATAAATAAAAAGACGGACAGAAAAATTCGCTTTAATTAGAATTTTAAATAACATTTCAATATCGCGCATTTCCTCCTTTTGCCTTAATTACATCTCGAGGCGCCTCGGTACAATTTTTACCAGTCTGGAAATGGCTCTTTGCTGGAGGTTAGCCCATTCTTCACGAAGAGTCCTTTTAAGATCGTGGATGTTTCAGGATGTGATGGATGCTCTTATTCGTCTTTTGAGGTTGTTCCATAAATGTTTGATGGGGACTGGAGAACGGGCTGGTCAGGCTAACCCTGATGTTATGCTGTTGGAGGTGCGTTTGAACTATGCGAGGGACATGTGGACGGGCGTATCGTGCATAGGAATAGAATTGTCGCTGAGTTCATCGAGGATAAGCAACGCATATGTTCCAAATTTTCATCCACATAGCGAGTGGCCTCCACATCCCTCCACGAACAACAACCGATTCTGTGCGACTCTCCATTGACATGACAAAAATCAATTGAGTGGAATTTTTTCCTGTCAGTATTTAAGTTAATACATCTTTCAATTTAAAAAAAAAATCCTCATTGATTATTATAAAATTTGTGTTTCTGGTGTCTAATAATCGAGAAATAATAGTAATAATAATACCGCAGGGGCTCGGTGTAATTTTCTAATTGGGGGAAAGGTTTAATATCGTTGACCAGTGGAACGATAGTGAGCTTGAAACTTCGTATCGGCCTAGTATCAACTCAAAACTCAATCAGAACTTCGTAATCGGATTCCAATTTTCCGATAGATGCTTGATAAACAAGATTTTCCGGCCTGCGGAAATTCCGCGCTTCTGCTTCTTCCTTTACAGCGTTTAATCTATTTCTCGACTGACGCACCGAGTACCTTAATAAAGATCCTGCCAGCTTAATTCGCTTGTAAATAAATTTGTGAAAAACAGTAAAATGTATTCAAGCTTCAATATTAACAAAACATTGATTAATATTTTTATGGAGTTTTTTCCACATTCGTAAAATACACTCAACTATATTTAGTTCTATCGTTACATAAAATCACTACTTATTTTATTGTTAACCAAATCAAACGAGACCAGGGCTTCATCAGTTTTAATAAAAATTATTTAATTATAAAGGCTTAAATGAAAATTAATCAAAACACCGGAAAATCCTTTAGTGATTGATTAAAATTTAACAAACAGTTTATTGTGAGATTTCTTCATGTGGTCTGCGGGATGATAAACCTATATTTTGATAATCGCCCATCATTCTGGTCTGCCTATTCTCGCTGATTTTTGTTGGTTCAGATACGTTTCGGCATTTTTCCTTCTTTAGTGTTCAGGTGATATCTACATTATTAGCCTGATCTCCCCAGCCCTTTCCATGTGGTAAGGATGAAATTGAACTGATTTCCTTTAATTTTATCTAAAGAGTTTAAAAGGATTAGTAACACTCAATAAAAGTAAACAAGTTTTTAATGCAGTGTTTACGTTTTAAGTTAACTATTAATTTTTATACCTAATTATATTATCTTTGAGTATCGAAGATAATCTAAATTCAAAATGTCTTGTGTTTATGTTGTTTTACATCTTTTGTATAAAAATTCTGAATGACGTTCTCGATAATTATCAAACGCTTAAATTCGAAATATCGATTTTTATTTTTAAAAAATAAATTTCCATTAAAACTTCTCAAAAGAAAAAATCGCATAAAAGCAGTTGCACGAATCATAGAAATGAAATCTGAATGTTAATGATGAACACTTAAAAATCATTTCGTGTTCAATTTGACATGAAAAATAAATAAAATATTGATTACATCGATAACATTAAGTTTGGTGTGTCCTTTAAAATGGGAAAATTTGATGGGGTCGCCAAGGGCATTAAAGCTACAAGTTGCTCTCACTGGAATATTTCACGATAGTTAGTGTGGCCAGTATCGTGGGATTAGGCGTGAAGAAAGAACCTTGAAAAATTACATACCGTACTAAATTCACTAATTTCGTGGTCAGCTTGACTTTTATCTCAACTAAACCTTAATTAATTGTATATATACCGTACATCAAAGAGCATTAGAGGTAGAGCAGCAATGGCATCCGCCTCCCCTGAAGGGAGAACAAATCGTATTAATTCACTATGCGGGAAAATGGTTGTTGTATAAAAGTCCGTTTTGACCTTGCGTCAATAGAAAATTACCAACCCCCGAGGAGAGAGGTCGAGAGCTATTAGAGCGGAAGAAGTGCTGACGGCCGAGGGGGTGCAAATGGGACAAAATGGATACAGGAAAATTATGCAAAATCGTTCCTTCCACACGTCCGATAGAAATAACAGAGGGTGAAACATTAAGTTTTTACTTTTTCTCCTTGCAGTATGTGCACGACTGTACTACAGATATCCTTGCACAAGTCAAACAATCCTAGTTGAACAGATTTGATGAATTGTAATGGGAAAATTAACCCACGAAACCAGTGGTTAATAAAATGCGACGAACTTATATTGGGTTGTCCGGAAAATAATGCAGGCTTTCATGGTTTCTTTCAATTACCCCGCTATACAATAAACTGGTTAGTTTTGATGTACTATTCTTTTATACGATTATCAACACTTCTCAATTTTCTTCCAAACAAAAATGAATATTTACCTCAGTAGCATTTCGTCATTTGAATAATTCAGTCTTTACTAAATGACGTGTGATTTTTCGCGTTCTACGAGTTTCAAACTCGACAGAATTGTGCCCAAACGGCCAGAAACACTAATAAAGTCTGGGGCGATGGCAGAGTAAGTTGGAGCACCGCTCAGAGATGGTCTAAACATTTTCGAGAGGGGGTCTTGAAGATGAAAGAAGGATAAAAGGATTTCTTCCCTAGATAAGGATGTTCTAAGATCTTTGGTCGGTGAAAATACCAGAAGAACCGTTCGAGAACTTGCATAGAATCTTTCTGTTAGCAAATCGATCGTCGCCGACCGCCTATAAGCAATTTGAAAGGTGAAAAAATACGAAAGTTGGGTTAAAAAATCATCGTTGTAAAGTTTGTGCAACACGTCTTTGCCATTTTAATGGTCTTCATTTGGGCTTCTTTAAGCCTGGCGATATAATCAATGCCGAAGAGTATTAATTTCAAATTGAAGCAATGCACCAGAAGTTGACATTGTTGAATTCATCTTTTGGTCAATCGGAAAAGGCCGATTCTGTTTGTTACGCGGTTCTGCCCTACTCCCTCTATTTTCCAGACCTCTCTTCTACCGACCGACTTCAGTTTTTCAGACACCTGGTCAATGTTTTACAGCATAAAAAAATGTTCAAAAGTCATTAGAAAATGCGTTTACATAATTTGTTAATAATAAAGACTCAAAATTCTATTTAAAGGGTATAGACAAGTTGCCATCATATTGGGAGAAGATTATATATAAGATCCATTATATGTATTAAGAATTAATGGAAGTATTTTAATTAATAAAAAAATGTTACAAATTATTTAATTACCTTAAGTCTGCATGATTTTCAGACAACCCGATAGAAAAACTATTATCTAGCTGTAAAAAACAGGGATAACAATAACTCCTTACAGATAAAAAAATACCTAATTCAGTTATTAATAAAACAGATGAAGAAATAAAAAATAAAATATAAAATTACCTGACTCTATAATGGCAGGATCAAGGAAGGAAATGGCTGTTTGGGCAGAATGGGCGTAGGGCACACAGGAATAACTACTTGGTTGGAGATACTGTGAAAATAATGGCTAACACACATTATAGCAGTTTGTAAATAATTGAGACCAACTTGACATAGATTTTACCAAAATATTACAGCAATAAATACTTATTAATGTAATGCTTTAATGGGTATAAACTGTCATGAAGCTTATTACTTCCGGTCCTATTTTTATATTTTATACATCAAAGTGTTTTAACAATTTGACATGGAGTTTTGTATTGTAATAAAAGCCACTGTACGATGTAAAAGGTAATAAAATTAATTACTTATGAGTCAATTCATAAAAAAGAAGAAAAAAAACCAACACTGGCTATAAACTACGGAAAACAGTGAGAGAGCATGAATATATTTGCAAACCATTTTTAATTAAAAAACTAAACCAGTAAAACCCTAATGAGCCAATTTTTTTTAGTTGGACACAAGTTGGAATATGTGAACCAGTCTTACTACCATCGCCTGCTTCACCGAATGCTGTGATAGTTAGTCCTGAAACTCTCTCTCATCATTCCTCGCCAGTAAGGCAACCTAGGAGTACATCTAGGGCTACGACTTCATCGGTTAAACCACACCCTCTCTCAGCATCATTTTCTGGGTCAGTATTTAAAAAAAAAGCACAAAGTTCTCAATTTAAAATAAAGTTTTTCTTTAAATTTGTGGGGAATGTTTTAAAGTTTTAGTTTCATTTTGACTTTATATTTTTAAACAAGCATACTTTATTTGATTTTAATATTTAGTTTTTATGGTGATCCAGGGTTTTGTTTGATTTTTTAAAAATTTAGTTTGAACGATTAAAAAATAATAATGTTTTGAAAAAAGTTTCGATTTCAGATTACCGCATCCTGGATCACAAACAGTGCTTCCAGCGGTTCTTTACCACCCTAACATTTCAATGATGAAAAGACCATCGAGGATCGACCAGCTTCAGATAACATGGAGGAAAATGGGTGCCCAAGCTTTGGCAACTACGCTTTCCGCTTTGTATGGCAAACTGCTAGTCGTTATGGGAATCGCTTTTCCGATGGCAGAAGTCATCTCCACTCATATTCCACCCTCATTTTATGAGGTTTGTTTTCACTTTAATATTTTTCCATTTCACAGAAGATTTTTTAATAAAATTTTATTTTTGTGTCAGGGGTTTTATTTGTACCTGTATTTTGGGAGTATGGCGTTTTTATTCTACATGTATGCCATGCTTTTGAAAGACGACCCTTCTAATAAAACACCCCCTCCACCAGAGACTGGTAAATATTGTTTCAATTGAATGTCGTTCTCTTGCAGTAAATACACGTAATTAAAACTATTTAATTTTGACAGAACGACCACAAAGGGACACAATGTCTTCTAGCAGCGGGGAATGTGAAAGTGGAAGTGCCAGCGGAAGGGACACAAATCCAAGTTATACCGAAAGAGAACCAAGCAGACCTGCAAAACCCCAAGTGCCCTTTCAGCATTATGGCAGCTTCTATTTGAGAATGGGTGCAGTCGGTGAGTTTAACATCCACTATTTGTGTATAGTATTTTTTTCTGAATTATTAGCATAATATCTTGTAATTTTTAAATTTATTTTGCAGCTTTTGGAATTGGGAGTATGATTTACTCAGGATTGGAATTCGGCCAATATTTTGAACTCGAAAGGAACACTAAATGTCACAATGTATTATTAGCTCTCACTCCAGCGACCAGAATGGCTTTCACGTTCATTCAGATGTATTTCATTTTTTTAAATGACGAGGTAATTTTGAAATTGAAGTGCGTAAATTGATTTCATTCTCACAACCCATTTTCGTTCCAGCAACAAATGCGAGTGACTAGGCATAAAGTACTAGCCAGGTTCGGCTTGATGCATATGATCGGGACAAATTTAAGCGTATGGTTGAATGTGCTTGTCCAAGAAACAAAACACGAAATCCTGACATTTTACAATCCTGAAAATAACACCATAGAAGTTCACGCTAAAGCCAACACACATAGCAGTAAGTGTTTTCTTTATTTTATCTCTTTGAATAAATATTACACTATATTTTTTTAGTGTATAGCAAGCTCACAATGCAGCATCAATCACATCACAGAGTTACTAGAGGCTTGATGGGTCCTCATCACATCTACGAATGCAGAAGGACGAATATTATGGGCTCGCTTGTTCAAGACGCCAGTCCATTTCTTTTCCCATGCACCATTGAATACAGTTTGATATGCGCAGCTATACTTTACGTCATGTGGAAAAATATATCGAGAATTACACCCCCAGTTCAAAGTTCACCAGAGAAGATGGACAAAGTTCCTCCGTTTCATTATAAAAGATCCCCTCATCACTACTCCGTAGATTGTGCTCAGGCACACAAAGGGCTTTTTGTCGGCATACTTGTTTTAGTTCTCACAATTATTTCTCTGATATTGTTTTTTGTGCTGATATCCCGTCCGGAGTTGGTAAGCTTTGCTGTAATGGAACTGACGGTCTGTGAACTCTCTCTGTATGCAATGGCGACATTTGCAACTATGATTGGGATGATTCAGGTAATAGGTTAACTATGATTATTCCTTGTAGAAAAATACATAACGATTGTTTTTTAGGTTCGACAATTAAAGTACGATGGAACAAGAAACCTCGAGTTGGACAACATCCTCCTCATAGGAGCACAAACGGGAATGTTCATTTACAGCACATTTACAATAATCGGAGGGCATTTTACTTTGGAAAAGAATACAATTCTTGTTTTGGTAACTGCACTGGCCTCTTTGCTTCAGACACTTTGTCAGACCATGTTCGTTTTAGATGCGTCCAGGAGGTAAAATGAAACATTAGGATTTGATGTGACACCAACGGTGACGTGTGATTAATACAAAATTATGTTCACAGATCTTGCGTCACGCCTGAGCAAATAAGGAAAAAGCCTGGTAGGGAAATTGTAACTTTTCTCCTTGTCACCAATTTAGCCATGTGGGCTATAAACACTTTAGAAAAGTCCAGAGCAGAATCTCATCCGATTCAACTTCACTTTTACGGGCTGTGGGCATGGACCATCATCACTCATGTTTCAATGCCTCTTGCGATATTTTACAGATTTCATTCAACTGTATGCCTCTGCGAGATTTGGAAAAGGGCATACAAAATGAAGCCTGCGTATATGTAAAAAAAAAAAATAATAATATAAAATAAATAAAAACAAGGCAAGTCCTTCATAGTTGGTTGCTAATTTTTATTTGTTATTATTATTTTTTGTAAGATATTTTACATCATTTCTTGAGAAGTAATGTCTATAATGTATATTCTTTTTTTATAACTTATGAAAAATGATTATTACACGTGTAATTATTATAATGTTACATTGAAAACATGAATTCATTACTTTTTTAACCATAACTTTTATATTAATTATAACATACAATAATTGTTAAGGAAAAAATTAGTTAATGCTTTAACAAATTCAGAGATGCCAAATTTGACTGAATCTCAAAGGTTGTGCAGAACTAACATATTGGTCGAAAATCATCTACGTTGTCATGACCAATTCTTATAGTACAAATATTAAAAAATTATGGTGATAGTTTGATATTTATACTAATTATTATTAATAAGAAAAAGTTATTATGATCGTCTTGGTGAAAAGTGACAGTACCGTAATTACCTCCATTTTGATGTCCAATTGATAAACAGAAGTCCCTAAAGCCAAAATTGATGAATTGTGCATTTAGTGAAAATTTTGTTCCATTACGGGTAAAAGCAAACAAATTGTCTTCCTTTTTCCACAGGATAATATTTCTTTTACAAATAAAATTTCGAATTAATTTGATTAATTAAACATACGGGGTTAAACAGTGCAAAAATTGTTGCGCTAAAGTAAACATTTTCAATTAATAGACAATTGAGATAAAAGTAATTCTATGATAATCCCAATGGACCATTAATTTTTTTATAAACAAATTAACATATAAGACTGACTTTGCTACTATTTAGATTCCATATTTTAATTCAACCAAATATCCAGTTCAAATTGATTGAAAATATAAATTATTTTATATACTGATCCAATGTAACAGAAATAGGTATATTTTGAATTTCTCACATAGGTTTTGTTATCTAGTGTAAAATGAATCTTAGAAGCCCTTCGCATAGTGCTTTTCCACCGTTCATCCCATTTCATGCACAACTTTGGCGTTCCAATCAGAAATTGCACAAAATATATCTCTAACGTTAACACATAAGGATAAAATGATGCTATTATATTTCAGCAATTTTTGATTTGGTTCAATTAAAATAGTATACCAAATACTTTGAAAGGAAATTTTGAGAACAAATTTCTTTAAATAGGTTGTAAAGTGTTTATGATAATAAGTAAATTAAGTATTTTATATGATGTGAATTAAAATGACGCTCCATTGCATTTTCTTGTCTATTCATAGAATATTTTTTACTTTTGATAATCGTAAGAGTAACAGGGATGATACTGATATTTAACATTGTATAAAATCAGGATCTGAACAATTTAAAATGCTTTGTATATTTAAAATTTGTTGATTGTGAATGAAATATTTCCAACTCAAATTTGTTCAAGGTTAGTGAAAAAATTAATGAATTACAGCTGACCTTGTTTTGGACAAAAACCAAAGAAAATTTTTTATGCTTTACAAAATTTATAACATAATTTGCTCTTTGACAGAAACATTAATTTTCTGGCCTAATTTTGTGGTGAATTATTGCATTATTTTTTATGCTTGTTAGAGAAGAATGATTATAGCTTTTATGCATTGCCAAATTTTTGATGTTATATAGTAATAAGTATAATTTTTCTCCCAAACTGCACAAATATGTACATATATTATAAGAAGATATGTTATTTGTTTAAATTAAATCAAAATATATTATAATAGCAAGATGTATTGCGGGAAAATCCAATTTTGTAAAATTAAATTTTTTTGTGATTATAAATTATTTAAATTTATTAGACTTGTTCATAATTTTCACTATTATTTTTAATTAGTGATTTATTTGGTTGATTGCTTTAATGTTTTGTTGCTTATTATGGACAGTTTTAAATTGTAGAGTTATTTATACTGAGAATATTGTAAATATATATAGTCAACAACTTTTTAAGAGCTGTTAGTTTATTTTAAAGTATATATATATTGCTATATTTATGATTATATTTTTTTGTAATGTATATTTTTGTTTTGACAAAACTTTTGATCAGTAGTGTATAAACTTCAAATTGGCAATACTTTTGTGTAATGACTAACTTTACATTTACTAGATCATATTTATAAATTTAAATCTTTCTCTTCAATAAATGCTTTGAGTACCTGAATGATATAGTTATGATGATTATTGAAGTTGTGTTCAAAAATATGAGGTTTACATTTCACATATTTAAAAAAACACTGCCAGAACAGTGCCCAGATATGTTCTGCCAAAAGTTACCTTATAAGCTAATCAATCTTTTTAGATAAACTTCACTTGAAAGCCTAAAAAAAATAATTATTTAATGCATATCAATTACTTTAAAACTGTGTAATTTATTTGTAATTAGGGCTAAGGACATACGTTATTATGATAATTAATTGTATGCAGTTATGTGTTTGGAGCAATAAAATCCTGGATATAGAATCGGGTTTAAACCATTAGAATAAATAAATGTATGAAATTGTGAGTTCATTAAACTTTATGAATAAATGGTATTACTTCTGTGACATGTTGAATTCTTTCACCGTTCTCTGTATGTATTTGAAGGAGGAGAAGGAAATCGCTGACAGACAGGAAGCCCTTGACTTCAACTTGATTATCTCTTCTCTTAGTTCATCCTTTCATTCCCCTTTTTTTACCTTTTGCTATAAAACAAATTCATTTTTCAACAATAAATTATTCTCTTGACTCTTTAAAAGACAACAATGCATTAATTAACATGTAGAAATGTCTATGATTTTTCTAAAAGGAACTGTATTATATTTAAAAAAAAATCAAATTGTTATCCCATTCCATTATTAAAGTATTTCAGTTAGTATGAATGTTAAAAAAACGTAATTTAGTTTAGAAATGCAGAAAAGTGCACTTTCCAACATGTTTGTTCCATAAGCTGTTGTGCATGTAACGTTTATACATGTACGGGTTTAAAGGTGAAGTTTAAATCTGGCAAGAAACATAAAAAGTGAACACTGGTGACAAATGCTCTGTAAAATATGAATGATGAAAAAAATTTCAGTAAATATTTGGAAATTAAAATTAAGCAAAAATTAAGAATTATTTATGCCCATTGACATGAAATTCTCACAAACAGCTGAAATAGCTTTTGGAAAACTTCTTGACTAACTCTGATTACCAAAAATAAAAGGCTGCTGAATGGTTAAAAATTGTATGTATACAAAACGAAACTACACAAACAAATTAAAATATTTTATTAATCCAAGTTAAAAACTCCTGTTACTGAACATTTCACAAAACCCTCTCAACTATATCCAGAAATTTGCATCTTGACAAATTCACTAAAATCCTCCTCAATGACTGAAGAAATGATGTCCATACATGAGATCTACGAAGTGATAGTGGCAGCAATGTTAACAAGGTATTAAGTAAACAGACAGCACTTTAGCACCCTTGGAGTACTAGCAATGGGTATTTTCTCTACTCTTGTCTTTAACTTTGTGTATATTTCCTATTTCCCAGCATTATATGTTACCAAATTGAAAGTACAGAGAAATCCTTCTTAACAGAACTTGTCTTAACCAAAACAATTCCAGTAAATAATGGTGTGTCATTGTGAAATGTAGCCACTAATTACAGTGTATACGAACAGTGGGTACAATATAAATCAAAACTTCATGAATACAGGTGAAAATTGCTGAACCCGCAAGTCAACGAAGCTAGCTAATCATGGAAAAATTAATGAAGCTTTTTTTTTCTCTCGTTTACATATTGGCTACATTGCTTTCCCGTATACTTAGTCGTCCTTAAAACGACATTGAGGATCTCTAACATCTAACGACCTTATCGGACGTTTTGATTCTCAAGATGGGAGACTTTTGCATAGGACAGAACTGTTATTGCAGCAGCATTGATGTAGAGGGGCCAAGACTTCACTCCTTGCTTGCCCATTCCGAGGTGTCTACTGCAGTTGTAATGCACTGCAAATAAAAAAAAGTCCAGAATTCATTGGAGGAAGGAAGAAGAAGTGCAGATTACAACAAATGGTTTGATATAAAAATGAAGGCTTGCAAACAAAAAACACGAAGAATATTAGTGACAATGAATGCAGAAAATGTAGATTTTGACAGGAGAAAGAAAAAAACCCTGTCAAATGTATTAACACAACACAGATCAACATTCCACGAAAAAACATGTTGAAATTTTTTTTCATGTATACGAGAAAATGATATAAATAATAGAAAAAATAACATTGCAGTTGAAAAACTGTTATCATAAAGTTTAAAATAAAAGTATAAAAACTGTGTAGGGAGATCACAAGTAGCTAACATTAAATTAAAATAAATTAATTTCCAAGGATTAGTTGTATAAATTACTGCTCAATTGTGTATAACAGGTGTCTAGAACCTGTTACTTTACCACTTGTAAATTAGTGTTTTACAAAATATTAATTTTATGTTAATATATAATAAAGCATGTTGAAAGTATGCATATGCGTGTGTATGAGATTATTCTGGTTGTTTCTACCCAGATAGGAATATAAGAGATTGGAACCAATTTTCGAAATTTTATTTGTCACTGGGGGGAGGGAGGTTTGAATTGGATCTGATCGGCAGGGCCCACACGGCTGCATCAATAAAGAGAAGCAGCTTTAGGCGGGGGTGGCAGCCAGGGCGGAGGCGGTGTAGTCATGGCAACGCGGGGTGGGGCAGCGGTCACCATGGTAACAGGTAAATACAACCCCTTCTCGGCGAGCGTCCAGCACACGCACAACCACCCTTCAATTACCCTTAATTTTCGAACCGGACGCCTTATATGATCTGCATCGCGCATACATGGCACTTTTCCCCCTGGAGATAAGGCTTTTTTTTTTAAATACTATTCTTACCATTTCTCGTCATGCCGACATTTTAAATGTGCACTGTGTGTATACAACAAATTATGGAAGTTTGGTTCAGAGCGATTATCAATTTTAGTAGTCATTCCCTCAAATTTATGGCCATATACTCTGGCTGTTTTAGATAATAATTTTATGAAAACAATTGAGAAGATTTTCCCATGGAATCAAGGAGGTGAACACTGCTCGGAAGGCTTGTAGTTAGAAGGGGAAAAGTTCAGGTCTGGGAAGTGGCCCCGGTAGAGAATCTTGATGCCCTACGTTAAGCTAGTTTTGCTGTATTTGAACGGAAGGCTCTTCAGGAAAAGAAGGGGCATTTTCCTGCCGAGGTGGAAGTCTAAGTGCAAGGTCAGTTTGCAGTTTGGTCGGGTGCGGTAATTGCTAGATTCAAACCATTATGGAAAAACCAATGGAGTTTTTTAATCGACCGTGCAACCGGTATTATTCCTATATAGGGAGAGATGGTAGTCTGAAGAACAAGATCCAGGACTAGGAAGCTGTCAAAGCTCGATTCGAACCATTTTTTGATTAAGTACATGGTGATACCTATGTCTAAAAGGCAACATACCACCAGGTATGAAATGCACTGCATAACCATGGAATGAACCCTTTCTTTTTTTGAAAGGGAAAGATTTGTTGAGAGACATAAAAAATTAACTTATTGAAAAAAGATAATAAATACGTTCTTGAATATCCTATATATAACATAAATGAATTTTTCAACCTCAAATACGAAAAAATGTGTACGTTTATTAGGTAATATGCTACACAATAAAATATTTATTTATTTAGAGAATTAAAATGTTACCATTGATAGTAACAAAGAAATTAATTATAAAATTATTCAGGTAAGTAAATATTATTTTATTTAATTACTACTATAGAAAAGTTTCTTTATAAAAAATTCAACAGATCTTCGCTCTTATGGCCAGAAATAAGATGGGTTTTAAAAATGTAACATTTTTCACCAATTCGGATTCTTCAGCTACCACTAGACTACTTCAGCAAGCCCACCGTGTTGTCGACTCCACTGCCACCACCTTTGAGTTTAAAAAATCTGGTGTTTCCTTGACATATGCCCGGCATCTTGATCTTGTATGGCTTGTTATGGAAGCTAAAGGGCATCCTATCAATTATATAATGTCTTATTCTTAAATCGTTCCAAACCAACCAATTGTTCCAAGTAACCCAAGGCACCTCTTCCTCTTGTTTAGACGGCATCCCCCAGGGGAGCACACTTGCTCTGTAACTTCTCCTTTACAGCTGATCTCACTTTATGTTCCGTTACTTTTACCTCCAAATACGCTGATGACATGACAATCCAGTCCCCAAACATCGATTCTGTTACTTCTATCCGAAGCTTCCGACCCATTTTCATACTCTTGAACCCTGGCTTAGACAGTGTATAATCAAGGTAAACAATTAAAGGTCTAAATAGATAATTTTTACTCTTAATTGTAAAACTCTCCCATTTGACTATACGGCACCACAATTCCTCCAGCGAATAGTATACGATATCTTGGACTTTACTTGGACGTTACAAAAGATTTACGTGAAATCCACACACACACACACACGACTAAAACGAACTTGACAAAGAATTTAATCTGACATTACATACACTACCCTAATAGATCCAATTTGGACCTCCGGACTTGAACCATACGGAACAGCCAAGCGTTTCAATTTTAACGAAATCCAATCCCTATAATCCAAAATCTTTCGCTCAATAGTTGATGCTCCATTCGATGACGTCACTATATTCACTCCAATCTCACAACATACCCAACGTCCCAAACCTGACCTAATCCCACTATAGTAAATTTCACGCCAAACTTGTACAACCCGTTCATTCGCAATCCGTCGAGTTCAACCCTCCCTTCCAACCCCCATAGAAGACTGAAGGGACCATGTGATTTTGCAACTTCGGCAAAACTAGGAACTGCTGTGGACTTTTCGCCAAAATGGCAAATTACGGTCAATTTTACTGGATGGTGGCCGATCAAATCAATCACGCCAGACATGTAAATGTACAATACAATTTTTGCTTGTTGTATTTTGTATGCAGTTGTAAAATAACTGAGCAGAAAGAATATAACGAGAATAGGAGCAAATAAGAGAAAAAGTGGATTTGCTAACTTTTTTTTTGTTTAACGTTGTTTAGCTTGATCTAGGCGAAAAATCGTGTGATCTTCTGCAGGAACGGCCAAATTCAACGAGACCGGAAAAGAAAATTGATGATCAGATATTTGTCGGATTGCCAAAGGGTTCGCAATCATCTTTGCTATTCACGACTTCAATTCACTTACTCCCTAATCAGTCGGAATAAGGTCAAGCTGAGAAAGAAGAAAGAAATGGATATTTTAGGGAGCAAACGATGAAACACCTAAAGTAGAAGACGGATGGTCGTAAAAGCTAATAAACATTGAAAACGTACGAGAAAACGCACAGATTTAGGCCAAGGGCGTTCAAGTCACCCAAGAAGTCTATTTAACAACATTGGTATATAAAATTGAAACGTATTTATAGACAGTATAACTAATGAAGATTTGAAAGATCAAAATCCTGAATTAACAGTTAATATAGGCTACACTTATGATTTCAATGCAATCGAATTAATCATTTTTCTAGTTCTACATGTTGAACAGAATGCTATGTTTTATTTTCGTACATCAGTGGTCAATATTGATCTGTACATGTGTCACTTATGGTTTTAATTGAGGTTCGACGTGGAGCAAAGCCACCTGCTTAGACACCGACACATGAGTTGTTTTTTATTCACATTATTGTGTTTATTACTGTAGAGTACCAATGATTTCGTGCCCAAGTACTCTTTAGTTGGAATGAAGTGCTCTATATCACGCCACACCATTGGGAATGAACCCGTTCTTTTTGTAAAGTGAAACTTTTGTCGAGAAACATACGATTCATCATCAAGTGTTGTACTGTTTGACGTAGTTAGTCAAAGGAATGAAAAGGATGCGTTATCAAATTGATCCTTGATGCTACATTAGCAGGTTTGGTTTGAGCTTATCTGATAATATTTTTAATTATTATATTATTTTAATAATTTTATATTTTATTGCGCTGTCTTGAAGCGCAAAGTTGTGTTTGTCTGAATCAACTCTTCCTCTACCCAACTTAATTTTTTAAATTATCCTACACATAATTTTTTCTAAGAGAATAATGAAGATTCGAATAAACAAATTAAGAAATAAAAGGGAAATTTTTTTTCAAACTTACCTTTGTAAGTAAAATAATTTTTTTAAATATAAATTTTATTTTTGTATATCTAACATAAAATGATTGTACGGTTATAGTCCCGTCTCATTGATAACCTCTTGCCCTTACAACTTGAAACCAAAGATATTAAATGTCCCTTTTTACTTATTTCCACAACGAATGGTCTAGAACACTATTTGTTTTGGATGGAAAAACAAATTCACCAGTCTCAAGCTTTGGACCTATTTTAAGGTCATTATCAAAACAAGCCTGGCCATGTGAATCCTGAGCAAATTTGGGGCTGAGTCGGTCTTCAGAGAAATTTGAAACCGCCTAGTACAAACAACAAATTTAGAAAATTTGCTAACGTTTGTAATCTTTTTGGTTCAATGATTCATCTATTACGCCCGTAAATTTGAAACGATCTTCTAGACGGTGCAAAAATATTTCAGCAATGATGATCTTTTTGAAAATTTTAAATTTTTTCAAAATTAAATTTCAAGTTTTTATTTGACCACTTTTCACAATTTCACATACATAGTATAATAATTACAGTTGTAACTTGTCCATTTAAAAATATCTGTATTTATTTTATAGATTTTGTTTTACAATTAGAAAGATAAACTTTTATTTACGAACATTTAAAAATATGAATTCAAATAAATTTGAAAATAAAAGATATATTTTTCATTTTATTAACTTAGATACTTTCTTCGTGGATTTTAAGTAGCTGAAGTCAATCCTGACGAATGATCCTCTCTGTCTCTGTCTCTGTCTGTCTGTCTGTCTCTCTCTCTCTCTCCTCTCTCTCTCTCTCTCTCTCTCTCTCTCTC